>JAQFYE010002518.1:0-17770 GCA_034694305.1 Protaphorura glebata
GCAAATTATTGTTAGGTTAAGGCAATACACACTACAGTAAGCGGAAGCAATGCTACGCAGCTAAAAGTGCCGAGAGACAGTAGGGTATGGAAATGCGCGTTCCGACCTCCCGACTTAAAGCAACTTTCAGTGGATGACGTCAACACAATCTTTCACTGGAAGAGATTTCTACAGAACAGCAAATTCAAGCGGTTATTTTAAAATACCCGCTAGTAATAATATTGAGAGAAAAATAAAATATCTAAAAATGTTGATTGACATTTGATTGACACGAAAATTGAAAAAAAAAATCGTTACAGTTCTGGATTTTTATTTACCTGGTCACTTAATAGTTTTGATCGTAAGCACTTTTCAGACACACCACACCGACAGTAATGTTGTCAACATTTGTGAACCCAGATCTGTTCCAATGTGTGGAGACCGGGTCTCTGGAGAATTTGGGTAAATTCTCAGAATCGGACTTCAGACCATTTCTCCCGATATTAGTCCGGTCGAGTTTGATTCAAGCAGGCGATATTTTTGGACGACCTACGGAATTTCGTCAAAGAATCTTAGTGGCATTATCGGACCTAGAATCCGTAAATTCTCTGGTCGCCCTTCTTTCAGTTGACTTTCAAGTATTAGAAGGGGACGTCAAAAAGGAGTTACAATTACGGTAAGGTTTAAGTTGGTCTGGATCCTCACGAATCCCCGTAACCCGTAATTCAACGAGCGAAGTGCGTCTATTTTTCTACAATTGCATATTGTATATGACATATACCTGATGTTTTTCGTCAGTTTCATTTTTATGATCTTCCATTTAGACAAAAATTTGGAAATCGAGACCAAGACAGTATATTGGTGCAGTCTCTAAAGGATGGTTTAGCCCTGGAATATGAAAGGTCGGACGCAACGAGAAGGTTACGCCTAGTCCTATCCGAGACCTTATACGTAATGTCACAAGTAAGAATTATCAATTATCCTTATTTTTTAGTTTTAGATTTTTACTTTATTCAAGTGTCAACCAAAATATTCTGCCGTTTTTTTTTTTTATTCAGTCGCCGTCTTTCATACAAAGATTGCCCGAAGGACACGGAATACAAGCGCTTATTGTTTTAACAGGAGAATCATGCATTTTGATACGATTAAATTACATAAAGTAATAGGTAGAACTATGAACTAATTCTAAGTATTTCTTTCAATAAATTTTGAAAAATTAGTAAGTGTTATTATACAAATGATTGTTTAGTATCTGTGAAGCACCCTTAAGAGTAATTAACACCACATCCTCTCTCAAAACTTTAGGTAACTTGAATCTTTTTCTAAAATTTTCAAAAAATAACGAAATAGTTCCTCTAGCACCAATAAACAAACCTATAACTTCAATGCTTTTTAACTTGTATTTTTCCATTAAATGTGGACGACACGGATCATAAATTTCACATTTAAGTTTATGCACTATCTCGGGATAATAAGAGTCAACTTCAAATTTAACAGTTGGATCAATTACATATCCCTCTCCCTTTGAGTCGTGTATCACCATCATGTCTATTCGACGATTAGAGCCATCATCTGACACGCAATGGACCTCCTCCGCCACTCGATATCCGATTGATCCGAAGGCGTCAGCAATTCTAGTTCTGATCCGATTATGCATGTTAATGTGTAGTAGCTTTCACGATCACAAAATCCTAGGACATGGGCAAGGGTTTCAAACTCGTTGCAGTATCTATCTTTATGCAGTTTCTATGTTTCTAATTACATACTTATCATGAATGGTTCGTCATGTCAAGAATTACTAATTTACCCCCACGCAGTAGTCTATTTAATGTGAGTTTGTATGCCAGTCCACTACAGACTACAGCTACAGTATGCTTTTTGGCTTGCTGTTGTGGATGTGCTAGGTTGGTTCGAAGTTTCCGTTTTGTAATCACTGCTAAGAGAGGTTTATTCTCCATTTATTACTTTCTACTATCTATCTTTGGGCTATCTTGTGTAGGCCAAATGGAAACCAACCCAATCTCACGAAAAATACACTGCTTCGTTTCGTAGTTTGGCCATGTCGTTACGTTACGGCGAATATATGCTTTTGTATTATTTCTTCTTTTCAGATACACGAAATGAGAGCGGAGTATTACATGAAATCCTCGGATCTCTTTGATAACTGGGTTTATCTTGAAGAAATATGCGACACCATTAGCATCGCCTTGGTAGAGCTACCAAATATTTTGTCCCTTTCCGATGTGAGTTTCATTGATCGTAGCTTCATTGTATGAGTGCGGTTGCTTCCGTTTTCATTTTTCAATTATTATTTAATTATTTAGGTATGCGAAGCGATGTTGCATGTACGACATGGACCTTGGATAATTTGCAGACTAGTAGCTAATATGCCCGACAGTTTTCTTGAAGGTAATTTCAATGAAATAACCCTTTCATACCTTTTCAGAGTCAGAGTCAGAGTTAGAGAATTCTTCATTAATGTCATAATGTTCCATTGCCCAAACAGTTCAGTGTATTAACCAAATTGATTTTCATTAGGTGCTACATTATTCCGACAAAAAAGCACGCTGTTTCGAACAACAAATTGAATAGTAAAATTAACTTATCTTTTACAATATAGAAGAGCAGACAGGTGAAAAATTGTTTTCATATTCCTACTCCCTCTGAATGAGCATTTTTATAAAGTAGTTTGACAAATTTTGTGCTTTTTTTCAACTTTTCTAAACATATTTTAAATTTTTTTTTTATGGTGAAAGATAGATAATCATAAACTTAACTGATAATTTGTAATATACATAGCAAAAAGAATAAGATCTATTGCTTCCTAGCAAAGATAACCGAATCGGATTTCTTGTTCATCCGTTCATGTAAAACAGAGATAACGCTCTCCTGAATCCTTCAACAGAAGTATTTAGGGAGCGCACCTTTGGTGGTAGCAGATTCCACTCATGCGCTGATGCATAACGAATTGAATATTTGAAGCACTCCGCTTTATGCTGGAGAACTTGAACTCTGGGACTCTCATCATCTCTTGTCAAGTGTGATTTGGTAAAAAATTATAGATGTAATATTTGTACCAAATTTGATTATTTTAAAAACATTTACACAGGACAAAAAATGTAAACGTTCACTGACTGTAAGAATATTGCATTTCTCATGCATTCTAATGTAGAATTTGTTTACCGGTCAGCTATTGTATTGGACCGCTAGTACAATTGAATAACTTATTTGTGTGAATAGTATGCTTTCATCTGATATCGAATGGCGATAAATGCGAGGAAGAGTCAGAGGGTGGACTTATTCGTTTGGACGCTTTAAAAATGTTATGCAGAATGAATCCCAGACAGCGTTTACTTATTAGGTCGCGTTGTGTAAGCAAATTAAATATACGGTGCTTGTGTAACTTTGAAATTATTTCGTGAAACGTGTTAATTAACTTAATATTGAAGGTGGAGCAGTGCAGAATGCCAGCCCTTACAGTATTTCTGAGCTTGGGTAAGTAACCTAAAATTTTCACTTTTACTCAGAAGTTGACAGTTTGGTGACAGCTTCCGAGTCTAAACCTAAACTCCCTAAACGTTCGGAACTGAGGTGTAGGAGGCAGGGGATGACAGAGGGATCTATGCTTGTCGATCTTAGGACGTAATACAATCGATATTGATCTCCGTTCAGTAGTAAAACTTAAATTTTTCTTTACAGAGAGTGAGGATATTGAAGTCGACCTTATTCCATTTCTATCTGGAATTTTACTTGGAAACGATCAGCAAACACGCAACTGGTTTACATTGTACATACGAAATGGTCAAAAAGTATGAGACTCAGTTCTATTAACCCGAGTTAGTTGTTGCTTTAGCGAACTAATGTTTGAACTAATACTTGGAACGCAGAGAAAGTCGGACTCCTTAAACACCGTACTGAGAATGAGAGAAGCACTTTGGACCTATTTAAAAAAGACTTTAAGTGAAGCTCGACACAAGTCTTTGAAGGAAAGCGAAGTTGTACAGGCTTCCTCATTATTGAGACTTGCCTGTGCTCTAAAGGGGATTGCTGGATTCAAGTAAACCTGGTCAAAATAAAATTTCTTCGATTATAACAATGTTGACATCTGTATTTCTGAATTTCATTTAGATTTTATGACGATGAAATCGCCGATCTCGTTGGACTGATTACACTAAAAGCTCCAAATTCACCCCCGGGGTACCGATTCATAACGTTAGGTCTGTGCACCTTACTCGCTTGCCCCTCATTACTTTCCACTGCAGAGCAAGAGAAAACTGTCATTGATTGGATCAAGTCACTTCTTCGAGAGGAGAATTATGTCAGGTACGATTTTGAAGTATCGGCGGTTCGGCAAAACCGACCTGGTAAACCAACGTTTAGATAAAAAGAGTTAAACTGTGATGAGAAATTAATTAAATTTTTTTATGTAGCACGTGCGGAGTCAACTCATCATTTGGTGAAATTCTACTTTTGATGGCGATTCATTTTCACAGCAATCAGCTGAGTGCCATAGCGGATTTAGTTTGCGCTACTCTTGGGATGAAGATTGCTATTAGAATAAATACAATGACTCGAATCAAACAAATCTTCACACAGGATATTTTTACCGAACAAGTAGGTATGATTTTATGAAACTAGATAAATTCGAAATTGTCTAAACTAGTTCTGTTCTTTTTGAAGGTCGTAACAGCACACGCGGTACGAGTACCCGTTACGTCAACCCTAAATGCTGACATTACTGGATTCTTACCCGTACATTGCATTTACCAGCTAATAAAATCTCGGGCTTTTACGAAACATCGAGTTCCAATCAAGGACTGGATTTATAGGTTCAACATCTTGAATATATTCCTCTTCTGTCACTCGATCGAAATATATTTCGGATAATTGTTTGATTTAATTTACTTTACAGACAACTGTTAAGCACTAAATTACCTCTTCATCCAGTTTTGCCTGCTCTTTTAGAAGTGTATACACAGTCTGTTCTCGTTCCTGGGACCGGTATCGTTGGTGGAGCTAAAATTTTCCTAGAACTTACAAATGAACCCCTGACCGACGAAGAAGTCTTGGGTGTCTTCCAAGATTTTCAGACGAAAAATCTGTCTCCTCAACTTTTGATTTTGTACTATCTTCTTTTATATGAGGATAGCCGACAATTAAACTGTCGAAGTTTGATCGCGCTTGGTAAGAAGGTGAAGCTGTACTCGGGGAAACTATTCTCTCAAATCCCAATTAAGTTCTTACTTCAAGAAGCTCAGAAGAGCCAGCACCAATGCGGAGGTAAATATTTTGTGCTAGACAGTTAAGGTTATCTTATGAGTCTAGTTCATGGAATCTTGTTTTTTCCCATAAGGACTCTTTCCGTCATTGCTGAAGTTATTAACCACTCACTTTCCTCAACTCTGTATTGTTAATGAATGGATTGAAGAGAGTGTAATGCTGTCTAAGGGTGATTCTGAATTGCAATTAAGCCTTCGCAGAAATTATTTCGTTACTATTTCGGATGAGAGTATACGTAAAGGTAATTAAAACGGAGTCCCGGTGTCACTCTGATATAATCATTTTTAACAGAATGTTTAAGGAACCAACTTCCCCACCTATTTTCGAGTTTACAATAACTTCCCTTTGATTTATGAATAGTTTTTGAGAGCTGTACTGAATTTCCTGGAGACGCTATAAAACTACTCGAGACCTGTATGGCACTTCCACCTCATAAGATCTGGCCTCATGCGAAGGAAATTGTACACCAAATAAAAATCATCATTCACTCCAGTGTTCCGAGAAAAATTCAAGGTACTTTCGTTAAGATTTTCGTTTCAAGATGATTGGTATTGGTTTTTAGGGGTTATTAATTATAGTCGAGTCGATAACTCCATAGCTCACGTAATATGTATGACATCAAAAAGTTCAATTGATAGTTTTAGTAAAT
Source organism: Protaphorura glebata (assembly GCA_034694305.1). Classification (NCBI taxonomy): domain Eukaryota; kingdom Metazoa; phylum Arthropoda; class Collembola; order Poduromorpha; family Onychiuridae; genus Protaphorura; species Protaphorura glebata. The sequence goes on from JAQFYE010002518.1 coordinate 5,909, forward strand.
TCATTATAGACACCGTTTGCTGCCTCGGCTCCGTGTTCTTAGCGTTAGTAGCAAACTGATGTAGGTATATTTGTCAAATTATTTCAAACAGATTTGTTTCGTGATGTGTGGTATCAACTGAACAATGTGTTTCCGCGTCATTTGTGGGAAATGACTAGCAACGCTTTGCTTCCTCACAATTCCGTTCATTTGAGTGTCGAGGAACTAACGATCGACCCAGTTCAAATTCTAAAGTGTGATCCAAAAGTGTTTCGCTGTGCTCCAGTATTAAACATTCTTCTCCATATTTTGGCTGCATCTTTGGCTTCATCCAAATATTTCTTAGCGAAACATTTAATAGTGAGTTAATTTCAAGTTTTAACTTTTCTTCGAATTTGGTCGAATTTTTAAACAGGGATTCTTTTCTTACTTTGTGCTTAGGAGAATCCTGTTGCAACCACATTTGGAGGGAATAACGATATTGAAAGAGAGGAGTTGAAATTGGCCCTGATTGCCGTTCAAGACAGTGCTACCGTGCAAATTCTACTTGAGGCGTGTTTGCCCACAGAAGAAGAAAAGGTAATATTGAAGACAAATAAAATATACGAATAATCCAGTAAAGTTGCCATATCACTACGTTCTATTTGGAAGGCGTTCACGGGTTATTCGCTCGCTCCTCGCTCGTATGCAATTTATTTGCTACTAAAGCTAAATATTAATTACTGTTACAGCGTATTTAATTATTTACTGACAGGATGGAATTGCCAGTGATTTATGCCTTAAAGAAATTCAAAGTCTAATTTGCTCATTCCTGCACCAAATGTTTATTGCTGACCCAAACTTGGCCAAACTTGTTCACTTCCAGGTTAAATTAACTGTTCCATTTAAATATATTGCAATTTGCAAGAGTATCTAGCGTTTGTGTTAAGTTTGTTTCCTTTCAGGGATACCCCCTTGAACTTTTACCAGTCACAGTGAGGGGTATTCCATCCATGCATATTTGCTCAGACTTTATTCCGGAATTACTTAATCAACCGGAGACATCGAAACAGGTACAACATGTTATAGTTCACGTTGGTGAATTTGAGTATACTGTAAGGTACATTTTGCTTTATTAATGGTGGCCATTGCCTGTCATGCACATTTAGGTATTTGCCGTTCAACTTATTTCACATCTGTCAATGCAGTATGCCTTGCCCAAGTCCTATAATATAGCGAGAATAGCCCTGGGAACCATGAATTCAATGGCATCTGGTAAGTAATTACGTTTGAAATTGCGAAAACTTGTGCATTACGCTTATTTACGCTGGATAAATTAAAGAACAAACTTTTCCTTGTACAGGTATTGTTTCTGAAGAACGGGCCGAATTTTTCATCCCTGTGCTCTCCGCCTTGGAGCGTCTCAGTGAAGCATTTCCGCCATTAGTTGACGACATTGTAACTCTCCTAATGCATCTGGGAAAAATTTGCACAGCACAAAACTCTGTCGAACGTAATCGGATGTGCAAAATTGTAAGGAATAAGTTTCTTCTTAAACGTGTGTACCAAACGTATGACTCTATTCTTAAACATTCCATGCTGGATAGGAAATTATTTTAAATATCATATATGAAGTATATACAGCTGACGTAAATATAGACGAACCTAGTGAATCATGTCCGTTATATCTTGGGTTGGTAGTTCTCACTCAGTCGCATACTTTGCACCTATTATGTAAATTAAAGTCAATGTTTATTCTAAGTTCGATTATTTCTAATTTCGTATTATAGTTCAACATAAAACACTTACACAAATCCTTGTAGTAGTTCAATCGGTATGGATCCAGCTCTATAATCTTATTAAGGCATGCTTCAATTTGTGGACGGAATTTTTTGAAATCTATCAGTCGCATAAGCAATATCAGCGTTGAAATTATCCCTGAAAAGTTTCAATTATAGGAAATTTAGCCCTAATTTCGAATAACGAAAACTTGAATTCTAAAATTGTCCAAATTACATTTGTTGTCTGTTTCCACGTCATTCAATTCTTTGACCCACTCCAGTTCCCCTTGTAACATCTGATCGAATTGGGACGATTTACCTTGTGGAATGTGAGACATTAGTAACCATCTGTGATACAGCCAAACGGATTGATCATTTGGATCTGTGAAGGCTGCGTTCTTTATTAACTGCAATTCTTCCGGGACAAAGTCTTGTGATAAACGAGGAAGTAAAGTAGAGCGTAAATGCCAAGAAGAGTAGTTTGAAAAATTCGTAACTATTTTGTCGGTCGTAAACTTCAATTCCTCCTCCAAACTGACCGATGAACTATTCTCGAGCAAATATCTTCGGTAATCCCAGCAATGAACTATGGTATAAACATATTAATGGTTTACCTTCACAAAATTGTAGTACAAATTATTAAACGTACAATTTCTTTCGTCGAACGTCAGGTACTTGGTACATAACTTAATTTCTGTTGGAACTCTCTCAAAATTCGTCTCCTTCATGAGCCAACATCTGTGATGCCATGCACCATAAGACTTCGGGTTCGTCCGTAAGCAAGTCTCGACTAATTGAAGGTCAATTGTCACCAAGTCAGAAAAGCTTGTTTCTCTGTAACGAACTGACCGTTATAAAATCCTAGCTCGTTTGCCTACCTAAAATCCCTATGTGATCTTCTAATAAATATTAGATCTAACTCAGAATTTTTCAGCTGAAGTAGGACTTCTCGTCTGACATTCCATAGAGTTGCAATGTCCGGATTGGCGCTTAGAACTTCTGCTGTGAATCCGAGTAACTCCACGTCCAAACTACCTGTTGACCTCTGCAATAGTAAATACACAACGTACGCAATACGATAAAACGCCGCGGTTGGGTACAATTGGTACAAATAATCATAAGAATTGACGTCGAACGAAACGAATAAACAATAAAGTCAAATTACTTTCTCGAAAATTAGCTTCATCATTTGTTGGTACGCCTTGAGTTTTTTGGATCGCTCTTTTTCTTTTGCACGCTCTTCTTCTGCACTTCGTTCGACTCTCTTTACTCCATGCTGTGGTAAAGAATAAAATACGAAGAATTATTACGGGTACACTCCCAAGGCCCGGACTTTTAGAAACTCGAATTGATTTGATTTGATTCTTTATTAACGTGTTTTTCCCGACACATCCAGATACATTTAAGCAAAAGCAGAATGACTTAATTCAGTAACACAATCGACTCGAGGGAGATGGTGTTGGCTATAACGTCACGAATAAGATAATTTCCATGGGAAGGTTCACGAAAGTGAAATTATTGCTGTCTCCATCGCGTAGCACGTTCGAAAACATCTTAGATTGACGATCGTACACACATACATTGTAGGTATGTCAAATTAAGTTACCTATAAAAAAAGAACGACGAAAGGACTTACCATATTTTATATCGGCAGACAGAGACAATGAAAACGGCGTAACAAAAATGTGTAGGTACTGGTATGCACGTAGATATTTTTAGTGAGTTTGACAGTGTGGAATCAAAATACACAATATTTCGCAAACAGACTGAAAAAGTGAATTGTAAAAATTACAGTTTGACAGTAGTTGTATCTGTTTTGTCAACGTCACCTAAGAAGTTTTCCGTCCTATGATTTTTAAGTCTCAACTTTCCCACCATACTCAAACGTGACGTGTATGGCCAATCAAGTACAGTTATTATGAGCGCGGATATCTAAATTCACAAATTTCAAAAAGCACGGACTTACTGGGCTCGGAACTCGGAAACTAATTTAATTTTATCATTAGCGGAACGTAACACGTAACGTGTAGTTGAAATCGGTGTTTCACTTCGAAGACAAGATTGTAGGATTTGAATTTTGCTTTATTCCGTCCACTGACTGATTCGAAATAAGGAATATTATCGACCAAATAAGGTTTCTAATTGTACTGACCAGAAACGTACATTTGACATTTAACTAAAGTTCACCGTGACCGTCCGGTAAATCACCATCATGTCGGACTTGGAAGATATTCCAGCGGAAACACCGTTGAGTCCAGAAGAGGCAGTCTTCCGTCGGCATCGTCGTGAAAAGAAAGAGTTGCAAGGTAACAATTGAGTTATTTTTTGGACTAGTTAAAAGTAATTTATAAATTATTATAAATAATTGTAAATTCTGATCGAAATCGCTGAAATGGTTGTAATTTTAATAAATGCCATTTTGGATTATGTGGTCGAACTGTTGGACTTGGAACTATCTAAACAAACTGATTGATGAAGGCTTTTATTTGGTCAGTCTTTTCAGAATGGACTATTGTAAAAGTGTAAACAAGAGAACCAAGTTGGATGACAAGAGTGTCTTATCGGCAAAATTCTGCAGATTTTTTTTTTAATAATATTGTTAAGGGTCGACAAATCTTCCCCGTCCTCCGACGAAAAGCTAATTGTCCAAGCAGCTAGAATATACTTTTCATCCAAGTGGAACTTAATTTGATTCACAAAAACAGGAAAAGTTCTCGCCTTGAAGAAAACCGTGACGAAGAATGACAAGAAAAAAAAGAAGGACATTTCAGCTGAAATTGAACGATTGGAAGCTGATTTAACAGCTAAGCAAAAGGCGGAACTAGACAGTTTCCAGATTAATCGAGTGGGTGAGAAGAAATCTGATGGTCCGCCTCTTTCTGTTGTGGTGGAAAGAGTGGCGGAAATTTCCCTGGAGAATGAAAGTTCATCAACACCTGATTCTCCAAGAATGTCAAAAGCTAGAAAGCGTCGTGAGAAAAAAACATTGGAAGAGCGAGAGAAGCAAAAGCGAATTGATCAAGAGACGGAGGACCTGGTGGAAAGTTCCGACAGGAAGAAAGAGGACACTCGATTGAAAGAAATTCTTGCAGAAATGAATTTGGAAATTTATGACATCCCTCCTGATGGACACTGGTAAGTACTACCGCTAACAAGGATAATTTGACACTTCCCTATTAGGCATGCTCGTAGTTTGCACAAATAAAAAGACAAAAGACTTATTAGTTCTTATTGAATTCTTAAAAAATTGAGTCTGAGTCCGCATTTGGGATCTGAATGGGTATAGCCAAAGCCCAAGCCGTAGCGACAAAGTGGTGCTCAAATTGGAAACCCTGTAGAGCTCTCTCATTGGGTACCATTATTGAAAAAAACAATTGGAATCCAGATTTTCTCGAAGTCGAAACTAAGACATACTAAGTTGTGTGAGCGTGAGTTGTAGAGTTGATGGCTTTAATAAATGTCTATCCAAAATCCAAAACCACAGAGTTTATCTAAGGGTCAACCGTGGTCAAGTTATGTTGGTACTAACATTCAATATTCGTTAAGGGATCTTCTCTTATACCGATCTGTTTCGTTTTAACTTTAAGTCTGTACTCGGCTGTATCCCACCAGCTCGGTTATCACGGTAGCCAGTCTCAAGACGTTGCATCACTCCGGACACAAGTATCTCTATACCTCACGAAGAATCGCGATGATTTCGTTAATTATTTGGAAGAAAATCTTGTGAATTCTCAAGAGGAATTCCAAAAATATTGCCAAGACATAAAGGACACAGCTTCTTGGGGAGGGCAGATTGAGGTAATAGTTGGCAGTATAATGTACAGTATTGAGTTTATACGCATCGATCATTAACCGTTAAGCACGTTTTTCTATAATTTTTCAGATTCAAGTCCTATCGAAAATAATGGAAAGACCAATTCGTGTCGTTCAGGCTGAAGGACCTTGCCTTCTTTTTGGAGAAGAGTATAAGAAGCCAACCCTGGACTTGATATTTCATCGTCATATGCTCCAATTAGGAGCTCATTACAATTCTGCGATTTCTCAAACTGAGCTTAAATCAGCTGAATAAATATTATTAATTATGTACTATTACCGAACAACTGGTTTCTAGCTTGAGGTGTGGCCGTGACGTAGAGGTGTAGAAGGGCCAGCTTCTGCCGGCCCGGCCGGGCCCTACAAGATTATTTTTCATCCAAAATCTGGCCCCTCCATTTTGTAGGGCCGGCCCTGCCCTTATACATCTCTACACCATACTAGATCCTTTTAGTCCGTTTATTTTACCGTAAATATATTTTAGGGCCGGCCCGGCCCGGCCCTGAATATTATCATTGTCGTCTTGACCCGGCCCTTGTATCGGGAAAATTCGTCGGCCCGGCCCGGCCTTTGACAGTTATGCCCGCTTCTCGGCCCGGCCCTTTTCTAGGGCCGGGCCGGGTCTTTCCAGTTCGGCCCTTTGACACCTCTACGGTGAAGATCATTTACCACCATTAAACCTGTATCTTGGAGTTAAATTCTGGAAGCTACGATTGACGTTAATTCACTAGCAACTTGTTTGTGGGTCATAGGGAAGACACTTCTCATTCAGTAACTACGGCAGGTCTATTCGCTCCGCATTCGAAGAATTCCTTTTCACATTGACCGATTGTATTTCATTTTAGCAATGAAGATGATTATTCTCAATCACAATCTCAGTGATTTTTAGAATTACTTCGAATAAATAAATTTATTATTGGTATACCAAATACACTGCAAGTTTTTCCCAGAATAGAAATTAGATTTGTTTACCCACAACATATAGATACAATGAAAATTCTTTCAGGTGAAACACAACTCTACCAAAAGTCAAATTGTATATCTAATCTAATGTTAATTCTGAGCCTTCACATCGTCAGTCACTCGAGTTGGATTGTTGTCTTCAGGCCTCATAGCAGGGAAGAGGAGAACTTCCTGTTATTTAGAAAACGTACATTAAAATAGTTGAATCAGTAAATAATTCAAGTACCATCAAAACCTTGTGCATCCAAACAAAATTATGACAGCTCTCAGAAAAATATGTATGCTTAACGGAGGAAGCTCGACTTTTACCTTTTTGTATAAGGGCAAAAATACATTACATCTGTAGCCGCCAGGAAGCCTATTATTCTTTTCACCTCACGGCACTCGAAAACTTTGAACTTTTCGTCGGTAACGGTAGTCCGTAACTTCATTTGAGTATGATAATAATATACGAAATATTAAGACCGAGTAGATAGTAGATTGTGTTGCGAATCAAGACATAGTTTGCTAGATTGCTAGACAGCTAGGTTGCTAGATGGTGACCTGGGTCGAGGTCACCCTCTGACACCCACTTTTTATTGCATTTATGCACGTTTCAGACCATTCTGTCCAACTTTAGAAATTTGACCTCTGATGACCTGGGTCGAGGTCACTCTCTGACACCCACTTTTGATTGCATTTATGCACGTTTCAGACCTATCTAACAAACTTTGAAAATTTGACCTGGCGAGGTCATATTAACACTTCGTGATTCTTGTGACCTTGTGTAGTGCACCTACCCTGTAAATAAATTTCGTTGAAATCCGTCGACGTTTGCTGCACGAAAAGTGTAGACGGACAGACGGACGGAGGGACAACATATTCACATTATTATGTATTTACGCAATACATATTAATTGATAACCTAACAGAACCCGAAAATAATTGACTGGACTACACAGAATATTGACACTATCACACTAAGTACTCAGTCGTAGTCAGTCATAATTTATTTCCTTTTACCTTTATGTTGTGCGAATCCGTCAGAAGCATTGTGAGACGATCTATCCCCATTCCCCAACCACTGGTTGGCGGGAGACCATACTCCAGAGCCGTACAAAAGTTCTCGTCCACCATTTGGGCCTCATCATCACCGGCTGCTTTGTCCTAAAATTGAATTCGGAAGTGAACATTTAGTTCTGAGTTAGTTTAGTACTACACTATATATTTTGCCATACGAGATAAGAACTAAGAACATGGTTCACTGGAAAGGGAACCAGTTTTTTTTCCTACTCATGCTATGTTTACAGCAATTAAAATAAATTTAACCTTCTCAGGATCTGACGTGAAACCTGAAAGGAGTTTCCCTAACCTTAGCTTGTTCCTCAAATCGACTCCGTTGCACTACTGGATCGTTTAACTCGGTGTAGGCGTTGCAAACCTGAAAAACAATATATTAAGACTTATGGGTACGTCGGTTAATAGGTGAATAGGTGAACTAAATTATTAATAGTTTAATCCTAAACGTACAACCCATTACAACAACTCGAATACTTTCCGTTAATCTTACGAAGACAATTATTATCACTCTAATCGTAATGTAATTCGTACCTCCCGTTTTAATACAAAGAGTTCAAAACGCTCTGTTAAACCCTTTTCACGACGGTGATATTTTGCCAAAGGACTCATTAGCTGTGGGTGATCAATTATAAATGTGGGGTTGATGCATTTTTCTTCTAGAAAATGTCCCACTAGTTTGTCCAACATCCTAGCGGCAGTCTTCGGTGCAGGGCACTCAACTTTATTCTCATCACACAAAGTGATAAGTTTACTAACAGATGTTTGAGAACCCAACTGGTCGTATGGTCCTGCAGGAATTCCGCAAAATTGAATTTTACGTTATCCAACATCCATGGGTAATGCAATAAAAGTAAAAGGTTCAAGTGAGTACCTAATGACACACCCACTTCTTTTTCCAAATCCTGAATCATTTGCATTCGCTTGAACGGAGGTGTAAAATCAATTTCAACCTCATGTTCTGGAAGTTTTTCAGGGTGTGGATTCACTTTGATCTTGTAGGAACCGTAGATCGTTTTCACCAACCCTACAAAAGTATGAAATCCGCTGCTTGAATTATTTGAACACATAATGTACAAAATATTCTGTGTGCAAATACAAATAATCACCTGAGAGAAGAGTTTCCGTAAGTTCCATTGTGTCATTATAGTCCGCATAAGCCATGTAGAATTCACACATCGTGAATTCAGGATTGTGAGTCAAATCAATACCTTCGTTCCTAAATTGCCTACCGATTTCATACACTCGGTCCAACCCTCCGACCACTAGCATCTACGAAAATAAAATACGTCGGAGACGCCTCGTAAATACTTTAAGCTAACCTCCATTTAAGTATTTGGAACCGAAATGTAAAAAGGTAAGAGCAATAGAGCAACTTACCTTCAAATATAGTTCGGGAGCAACTCTCATGAATAAATCAATGTCTAATTCATTGTGATGTGTGATAAATGGTTTTGCAGTTGCTCCACCAGCAATCATGTTCATCATTGGTGTCTCCACCTCCAGGAATCCGAGGTTGTCGAAGAACTTGCGAACGTACGCTGCAAGAAAGATTTGAACTTTTAGTTTTGTCATTCACAACTCCTGATTCTGAGCGTATAAGCCGTGCATGTGCACATGTTTCCTGTCAAGTGGATATTGTGAACTTTTATTTTCGTTACAACATTTCTCACACAATACGACTTGTTAAGATTGGGAAACAATTTCGAAGGGAAGGCAAAATGGTATTTCTATCAGCTATTGCCTACATTTTAACATTTTTTAGTTGCAATATATGTTTTTTTCGGGATTTTTAGAGTATCTCTTTATTTAAAGTTCGATGAAGAATTTCATCGTTTCCCAATGTTAGTCTATACTTCCATGTTGCTGACACTAATGTTTCGAGGAAGTCAATCTATATATTACGTCAGGGTTTTTATATTATTATTGAGCGTTTTAGTTATACAAACTTACAAATGATTTGTGATCGAATGATAAATTTCCTCCTAATGTCCTGATTTATAATTAGGTCCAAATATCTTTTACGATAACGCGTCTCCTGGTCCTTCAATCCGTAATGAAGATGAGGAAGCATGTGTAAGCACGGTGTAAGAATTTGAATTTCTATTGGTATTAACGACAGCTCCCCCTGCGAACAGAAACGATTAATAATTTACTTAATATTACCATTGGCAATTAAGGGCGTATTATCGAGAGGCACAAACCTTTTTAGTTTTAGCAGGATGACCTTTGAACCCAACAATATCACCTCTTCTAATCCGATCAGTGATTTCTTCAAAATCTTCCTGTCTTGAGTAATATTTGGCATTTGCCATCACTTGCAGCTTCACTCCTTCACCTCGTACATCGTAAAATATCAATTTTGGTCCTGATTCTCTTACAGAATGCACACGGCCTGAAAATAAGTGATAATGTAAAAAGATGGCACAGACACGTCACATTCTATTCTAATTTTAATACCGATGCAATACGAACCTGCAATACTTAACGTAATATCTTCAAGGATGTCCCCCTCTTTCAAGTGTTCATATTTGCCGACAAATTCCTCCAAAGATATCGTAACATGAAATTTATGAGGATAAGGATTTCCACCATTGTCTTTTATTTTTTGGAGTGTTTGCAGTCGCAGCTTATAGTACTCCTAAAATTGTACAGTTAGGACTGAGTATATTTAATCATTCGTTCTAACGGTAACTACTAATAGTAAGTATAAATATAACACCGTACATTTGGAGATATATCTTCCTCATCTCCCTTCGGCTTAGCTTTAGCCTTCGCAGCAGAACCTTCTGGGGAGGCATCGTTTGCAACTATTAATTTTCCATCCACCAACTTCTTAGCCTTCTCGTTAGCTTTCTCTTCTGCCTTCTTACGACGTTTGAGCTCACTTAAATTGAATTTATACAAAACATCGAGAGGTTAATATCCAGAAATATGAAAGCATAGAATGTTTCGAACGTAATTTCATGGTATCTTTTTTGGATTGGATTCGATGTAATTTTATTTAAGTCATCAATTCCATAGCTCACACAACATAAACATCAGAGAAAATCAGAAATGAAACGTTGAACTATCCGTGAGTGTCATCGATTCCGACTGTACTCACATAAGCGGGGTCGATAAGCCCGGGATCGATATCATGTTGCACTGCTACATCGAAATTTTCCTAACCATATCCTTCCACCAAGTAACACGTTTGTAACGTTTATCGAAGTCAAAAGGGAGTTTACGTTTGAAAAAACAAAAGAGAGTGAACGATGGAAAAGGGAGCATGGGACACTAAGCATACCACATCTATTGAAAAATCAAAATATCTTCAAGGTCACAAGTCTGATAATTTGAATAGAAAAGTTTTACATGCAACCTGGGTTAAAAAAAGTATAAAAAGAAATGGTCTCCGGTGGCAACTCGGCGGGTACGCGCGCGCGTGGGCCATCCATACCTTGAAACCTACACCTTTCTGGAGGGAGAGGGTGTGTATTGGAGAAAAAGTCGTTTTTATCCAGTGCCTGGCCATAAATAAGGCTAATGTTAACATTTTCGTTTATGGGGGGTGACGCATTATGTTACACTCGTCAACGATTCAGGGTATAGTACGTGACCATCGGTTTACATCCTCTTTAGGGTTTAGGCACCTAACATGACCCGGCCAACTCTCTATCACCCCTCGCCACTACCCCGTAGCTGAACACATGCACATACTTCTCAGCGGTCCCAAGATAAATCCGCCTCCTTGTACAGCTAAAGTACAATGCAGCGCTCAGATGTCGCCACTTTACTACTCTATACTCCCTGTTTACTACTCCCTCCCCACACCAACTCAAGTACTCGCACTTTACCACTCTTTTTACCCTCTCAACCATTCTCAGCACCTGCTCTAAGCACACCCTCCCTCTCAACCACTATATACACCTCTTTATGACTATCCACACCCTCTCAACCACTATGTACTACCTCTTAACCACTCTCTACTACCACTGTTTATTTATCGTTAAAAGTGACTTACGAAAAATCTTGGAAATCAACTTCCCGCTATCCCCGGTACGATTTAAATGCAAACATGAAACACCATTGTTACGACTTCATATTCCCCTTATAACAAAATAACTCATGCGAACAGTAACATACCGATATTGCCGGACCTTCTAAATTGAAAATACCAGTTTTGGTTAGGGATGGACCGAATATTCGGTTGACCGAATATTCGGCCGAATAATACCGAATATTCGGTATTCGGTTTTGTGACCGAATATTCTGCCGAATAGTAAAAACTGTGTCGAGTGGGGTGTCG
>JAQFYE010002519.1:0-17768 GCA_034694305.1 Protaphorura glebata
TAACGAAGAAATAAACCACAACATGAAAATTGGACACACGGGGCCCACACCGGCATTTGAACTGTCCAGCCTCCTTTTAATGTAAAAATGAAAATTATTCCGTTTACTTGCGACTCAGCATGGGGAATACGTTCAAAAATTTGTGCCCAAAATTTCGTGTTTTCAAGGATAAAAGATCAGAGTCTATAAATAAGTCCATTCGAAATGTACAGGGTGGCGCATAACCTTTGCTACCCCTCGGCAGCCCAATCTGAGGAAGCCAGAGAAGAAATGAGATACGCATTGGGTAGAGAATCTAACTGCGGATCTAGAGAGCCATTCCGATTAAAAATCCGGTGCGCGCAGCGGCACTGACGAGCGTTTAAGTAAAAAACGGCATGAAAAAACCCCCAAAAGTAGGCTTTCTGCTACGAAAACATGCCCGAAATATATTTTTTCGAAAAATCTGTCGATGCCAACTATTTTGCAATATTTTTTCACAATTTTTAAAATTTTGTTGGGTCGGTTTGGAGAAAGTCAATTTTTCGCTGCCAGGGTATTTTGGTGAAAAAAAATCAGAATTTTCCTTCCAAATGCCCTAGCAGCGAAAAATTGACGTTCTGCAAACCGGTCCAACAAAATTTTTAAAATTGCGAAAAATTATTGCAAAAAAGTTGGCATCGACAGATTTTTCAAAAAAAAAACTATTTTGGGCATGTTTTTGTAGCATAAAGCCTACTTTTGGTGGTCTTTTCATGCCGTTTTTTACTTAAACGCTCGTCAGCGCCGCTACGCTCTACGGATTTTCAATCGGAATGGCTCCCTAGATCCACAGTAAGATTCTCTACAAAATGCGTATCTCACTTTCTGTCTGGCTTCCCCAGATTGGGCTGCCGAGGGGAGAGCAAAGGTTATGCGCCACCCTGTACTAAATACATCAAGTATGATACCAAATATTATCATGTGTTCGTACCTACGAATAGTGTATCGCACCATTCAAAATTAATTTTAATTAAATTGATAATAATAAAAAAATGTCTCAAATATGTGTATAGATTCTCTATGTAGTATTACAGACACACTTAAATACACAATGTCTACTAAAAGGAAGAATTGGAATTAGATATTTTTTAATTATCAAAATGAACGGTTTTATTCAATCACCGTCTTTCATACAAAGAATGCGCAATGGACACAGAATGCAATTTAATATTTGCTTAGCAATAGATAGGATTATGATTAGGAAAGTATCTGGAGTGAAACTGAAGTCTCAATTATTTCATCTGACAATCCAAGATTAATTAATTAATACACATTATTAAACATATAGTTATTTAGGATTTGGAAGCACCCTTAAGGGCTGCACCATATCCTCTTAAAAATTTAGGAAGCTTAAACCTTTTTCTAAAGTTTTCAAAAAACATTGATACAGTTCCTCTCACTCGAATCAACTTAACTTTATATACAGGGTGTACCAGATTGATGTAGTTCGCTAATTACATTTTAGTGCAAGTTCTGGCCAACTGTTTCGAATTGAATGTGGGTAGGTGCAAATTAAAGCTGAAGAGTAAGGAGGAATTAATAAAATTTACCACGAACTCTATCGTGGCTGAGGGTACCCATTAGGTACACCGAAGCACTTTGGTGACTTTTTTAACATTGTCGTAAGACTTAATGGGTGCAGAGACGGGGTAATTTGTAATTCGATATAACATCCCTATCTCTTAATATGTGAGGTTACATTCCCATCTCTTAACATGGGACGTTACATCCCCATCTCTTAACATGGGAGGTTACATCCCTATCTCTCAACATGGGAGGTTACAACCCCATCTCTTAGCATGGGAGGTTACATTCCCATCTCTTAACATGGGACGTTACATCCCCATCTCTTAACATGGGAGGTTACATCCCTATCTCTCAACATGGGAGGTTACAACCCCATCTCTTAGCATGGGAGGTTACATCCCCATCTCGTACCGTCGTACCCTTGTTGAATTCAACAAATTGTGACTATGACGCCATTCCGGTCAAAATTTGGAAATTCTTGGCTAGTTTATGACAAATTTGTCGACATTTTGTAACTATTTTTATTTTCTATTTTTTTGGACTCAAAGAAGTCCATATGCTATGTTGTTATGTTTGATTTTTAAGGTAGCGGTGTCGTCGAGTCCTTGACCCTTTTTCGGCGTTCGCTTTTCCGGTAGGGGTCTATGTAGTAAACAGGAGATTAATTACTCTAATCGTTATGCGTTATGTGCCTCCAGTTTATTTTATGGTAAATAAACAAACCGTGATAATAAGGTGAACGGGTAAACAGGTGATTGGGTATTTCTAAGGTTTTATTCGCTCTTAGGATTTTCACTTACAGTTTTGCAAGTTCAAAAGGTAGTTGAAGGTAAGTTTAATAAGCTAAATTATGTGTAATTTGTGCGTGTTCCGATTTCCTGAAGTCCTATCGAGGTCTTCTAGAATCCGTTGGTGTGATTTCTGAACGTCCTTTAAAGGTGGTTCAAAATCCAGTGTTGATTCTTTAACTTCCTAAAGAGGTAGTATAGGATTCAGTAAAGTGATTTTCTAACGTCCTTTAGAGGTCGTCTGGAATCCGTGAAGTGATTAGTTCGACTTGGTGGTCAGAACAGATGATTTTCTGCTCTAATTTTGGACCTTTTATACGGTCCTTAATCTAGGTTTTGAACTTTATCTTATTTACTTTAAATATTTACATAATAAGTGAAGAAGTTCATCTTTGAACTTGTCATGCCAGATGTTCATGTTACATATTGTTTACATACTAGAGATAAACTTTTCATCTTATATTTGACAAGGGAAGTCCATAAGGTGTTCCTAACTGGTAAAAGTGGTTCACAAGGTGAACTTATCTAAAATATGGCGTAACAATATGAAGTGCCAATTTGTGAAGTCATGTTGGACCGCAGAAGCGAATATAATGTTGAGGAATAATTAGCCAAGACTTCCGAAGGCTCAACAAGTCTATTGTACAATCCCTGTACAAACTTTTTTTTTCTTTAAGTCAACCAATTTTTGATTTGTTGTAAATATGCGACCTTGAGTCTACTAAATTTGCAAAGGGGATTTAACAACAGATATGACGCATTGATACTACGCATTTGCTACGCTTTTTTGAAATCAAATCTGGGAGTATAGGAAATAGTAAGCTGACTCTTTTTTGGCTGAAGTACACCTCTACGAAATTGATGTAGTCAGAATCGTACATTAAGTATAAAGTATAATTCTCTGCGGCCAAATGGGCGATACATTCGATTCTGTTAACTTTCTGTGGAGCCGTGAGGTCGGTGACGATAATACTCTTGCATGCATTTAGCATTCGTGACTACAATGGTCACTAACAGAAACGGGACAAAAATAAGAAAAGCTCGCTTGAACAATATTTTGGCCGGAAACAAACCTTCATCGAGTAAAGGACATCGCCGCTGAATTGCGTCTCTGTAGAGAGAAATTCTAGAACAGCGCTGCACCTTCTCACTTACGAGGGACGCACGGCAAGTGTAACACTCCGGTTTTGCCCGAATCAGTTTTGTTCCAAAGACTTATACCCCGAAAACTAATCTGAGTAAAGTAGCCCCCCGGCCAATACTCAAAATCCAAAATTTAATATTTTTATTATCTGTATATAGTCTTTGAATACCAGTTTTAGTTCGTAATACAACGGTATTCGGTACCCGTATACGTGTGAATTTGAAAAGATACAACACAAAGAGCATGGCAAAGTCCCCGCTGTTAAAATTGGATGAACTTGTGATACGTTGAAGCCCTTGACCTCCTGAACAACTTTTACGAAGGACAGAACCCGAAAGGCCACGTCCGGTGACCTCCACAGGTCACTGAACTTGGGACATCGGTTGCGTCACAAAATGACCCCTACAAAAGTTGCTCCACTTATTGAGACCCTTCTCCCGCTAGCATTTTCCTCTGCGGTCAAAGATGGAGCTGATAGGAACCATATTTCGACTTGTCATGAGTTCGTCCCCTTGACCTATGACCTCCACCTTCCACCGTAGAGAAAAATGATAAAGGGAACAGTCGTTTGTCTCACTTCGTGGAACAGCTTTTGTATGAGTTATTTTTACGGGGACGAGGTGAACGATTCCCCAAGGTCAGTGACCTCTGGAGGCCATCAGAGGTGATCTTTCGGGTTCGGTCCTAAACAAAAGGAGGTCACGGCTACAACATATCAAAAAGTCATCCAATTCTAACTGGGGGGACTTTGCCCTGCATTTTGTGCGGTATCCTGTCAAAGCACAAAACCATTTCCGAAAACATTATACATAACCATGTCTGGGGGATTTCAAAACGAAGGAGTTTCAAAACCACTAATTATTTCAAAGACTTTAGACTCCAAATGACGTATGAACAATTGTTGACACAGGATTTCTCCATAGATTGTACAAAGTAGTGTGTTAACTTAACAAACACGCCTTAATATCTTACACCATTTTCCTTAAACTTATTATCATATTGTATGTCAATATATTATAATTTGTTCGCATATTCTCATCCCTGGAAAATTAACTCCAATGAAACTTGAAGCTTAGCGAATACATCAATTAAGTAAGAAGTAGTCTAATAATATTTGAAAGGATAAATTCTTGGAACACGAACAAGAAGAATGCGCGGAAGACAGTGAAGAATTCAAAGCGTACAGACAGGGGCGGACAGGAGCGCAGAAATTTTCTATCATAAGCAGAAATAAACGCAGCACGTGCCAAAAAGTTACTGTGATGCACAATCGAAGCTATTGTCACACGTTTGGCAAACTCAGAAAATATTTTCAATAGAATAATGAAGACTACGCCAAATCCGGTATACACGGGACGGATGAGATTGACGCCATCTCCGGTTCCCTGGATTGCACAATAAATCCCAATAACTCCACAAACTATCGCACCAGCAATGGCAACTGGTGCCGCCAATCGGACTAAGTAGAGTTCACGATAGAGGAGAAATTGATGGATTCTGTACATTTTATGCATCTCCAATTTCATAGAAGGTGTTAATCGGCTGTACGTTGTCGCGTCCAAATATCTCCCAATCCTATAATCTTGAGGTGTCCTAAGAAAAACATAGAGTATCTAAAAATTGTATACGAATAGGATCCGACCACTTCTTTGAAAATTGAAGGCAATAAGAAATAATTATGCATTCGTGTGTGAAACCGCAGGAATGCTGTGTTCAAAATTGTGTACTGTGTAGTCTAGACAATTGGAATTTGGATAACGCTACCCCAAATGCCTAAGATTGCAGGAAAACTCCTACACATTCCTAAGCGATTATAAGGATACTCAAAAATGTTTATGAATCTGAGCCTTCAGGTTCAAGCTCAATTAAGTTTTCCAATTGAGGTTTAAGGTCCAACATTTAGCCATTGAGACAGCAACTTGCAAGAATTTCTCACTAAAGAAATATGTGCCAGACTGATGTGGAAGTACAAAAAGTAAATGGAGATGCAAGATGTCGCTCTATTAACGTTATACAGCGACGAAAGAACGAAACTCAGTTGTGTCCCTGGTTGTGACTGGTCATACGACAGTGGTTCATAGGTACTTACGGAATACGAAGACTCAATGACACCCACTTTGCCTGAGAACTGAGGTGAACAAGAATGGTTATAGGGATATACTGAATGAGAGGAAATCCTGAGACAAACCAGACTGCTACACAGAGTGCCACAAATATCTCTCCGATAATGTTGTCCACTCTGAAGAATTTAAAGAGTGGAACAAACCGAATGGCCATGAATGAAGTAGGAAAGACAAAAAACCACGCAGCGTAGGTGTAGAACTTCATCATTCTCACGTACATCTCAAAACCATCCTTTCCATTCGGATCCATGCGGTAAACCGAAACTTGAAAAAAATAAGAAATCGTATGATTAGTAATATTAGTAATAAATATATTCAAAATATTCAGATCGCACTTAATTTCTTGTTAAGTGCCATGAGAGAATTCATATGTGCGACGTGTTGCTCCGCATACACAATGCTTTGAAGATGACCACCCAATTGGCCAAGGTGAAAGGTCGTGAGTGCAAACACAACAATGACGTGCTCCAAAACAAACTCCATTGTGCAGACATGATATGCACAAATTGAGAGGCAAATCAATTGAATGATGATATGAAAAACAATCGTAATTTTGTATAAAGTATATTTTTTTCCAGAACCGGCCACTAATTCCAGTCTTCCCTTGCGCTCGTTGAATTTCCAAGGAAAAAGGTTGAAGAAGTTACCAATCGCCAATACTTGTTTCAGAAAACTAATAGATTCTTTCGAAATCATTTTTGGTTACGTATGTGCTTATCGTGCAAGCGCGAAAATTTAGATTTTTCTAATATGATTCTGTGTTTCTTCTTCGTGATATTTTAGTGAAATAGAATTGTGTGCTATCAAAAAGTGCGGAGACGTAGAATAAATCGGGACAGCAATTCAAGGACAGCCAGTGGATTCAAACCAACCTTTTTTAAATTCATTTTTTCATTCTGTTTCACCAACAAGGGATAGCCATGACATGTTTAAGAGGACCTAGAACTGACGCCCAATTTTCTCAATAGATTGGCATCCCTTGAGTTGGGAACCAAAATATTTGCGTGAGAAAATGTGATACTTTTTTTGGCCTATCTTCAAAAATTTTGTTCATTAAATCCAGACCCTTTTAAAATTTGAAAATCGTGGGTTAAAATGCATGCTGTTTCCGGCGTTTTTCATTTCCCGTCAATGCTGAGGGGTGCCCATTAGATGGATTACAGGGAATTTTGAACGAAATAATTGTTTTTGTCAAAATTATGATTGGATATACCAAAAACGTTCAGGGAACCCAGAATCTGGACGGAAGAAAATATTTTGAAATTTTTCAAAATTTTCTGTAATGCACCTCTCAACACTGACATGGAATGAAAAACGCCGGAAACAGTATGCATTTTAACCCTCGATTTAAAAAATTTCAAAGCCTTGACCTCTGGAATTTTTTAATCAATTTTTCGAAGATGTGCCAGTAAAAATGTATCACATTTCTTCACGCAAATATGTACATATTTTGCATCTCACACTCATTTCACATTTGTGTACCAAACTAATTTCTGCTGTCAGGCTGTCCCTTGTCACTTCACTCTAAAGTT
Source organism: Protaphorura glebata (assembly GCA_034694305.1). NCBI lineage: Eukaryota > Metazoa > Arthropoda > Collembola > Poduromorpha > Onychiuridae > Protaphorura > Protaphorura glebata. The sequence goes on from JAQFYE010002519.1 coordinate 7,136, forward strand.
AACATTTCGGGTGTTTCCATGATTAAACTCAATAATTCAAAACCGAATGGGGAAAATACAGGGTGAGTCAAAATAATGTCCGCGCGTTTATTAATAAGTTCTTGCTACTAAACTGATACAAGCACGACCTTCTCTGAAATCAATGTCAGTGAATAGGAAGACTATTAAAACATTTCCTTTCAATAAATTGACATTTCTGTGCAAAATGGACATTGTTGCGGCAAACCTTGTAGATTCTCAAAGATTTCTGAGAATTCTCGGAAAGAGCCGGTTAAAATTTCAGCAGAAATCCTTGAAATTATTTGTATGGTTTGAGAGGAATTTAATTTCAAGAGCGCAGACATAATTTTGACTCGTCCTGTACATTCGAAATAAAGCAAAAAAATATTTGACTGAATTGTTTTCTCCAATTTTTCTCCCGAGCTAATTTATTTATGGTTCGTTTCACAACATTCAGGTCGTTCTACATTTCTGATTAATAATTAGTATATGATGGCGAGACAGAAATTCCAAAAGAATTCAACTCGCCCCGAAATCATACTTGGATTTCACTTTATGCTGTGCTATATGGCTTAATTAAAGTTAATAATTCAAACCCGATCGGCTAAATATCTAACGAAAAAAAGGCGTACGTGACGTGACACGTTGACTCAATTTATTTGAGTCCGGTTTCACCACATTTATTCGTGTTTGGTTGCCTACGAATTATTATTTCATATTCTCATCCATAACGTCGAGCTTCGTAGCACTGCACGTGCAATCCAAATCGATTTATGAAATGATGTACATAGTTAATAGTTAATTAACTAATTAGAATTTTACACCAAAATATCAACAGAATATTAAAATCTCAACAGGTCCTTCCGAAGCATAAATTGACCCTTTTTTATATTTTTTCTCAAAATCAGTTAGACAAATAACTTTAAGAATTTCAAAATAACATTTGGTCAGTTGATATATTCACAAAAAATGTTCAATCTCAAATTTAATTAAAATCTGCAGTAGGCGCACCTAGTTGTGCTAAATTCGTTAGAAAATAGAAAATATTTTATTTTTCCACAAAATATTGCAACCATCGACATTCTAGGAAATTGGAGTGATACGACAATTTATATTGCAGATTTTGTGTAGAAATTAGGTTATTTGGGCCGATTTTGTTGGAAATCAAATCTGTCGTCATGCACGTACAACATTACATACGCCATACATTGTGTTGTGTCCCATATTTGCACATAATAGTCCTGTAATACTTTTCCAAGAATGAGTGATTGCTTGGTAATTAATTCACCTAGATTAATTACGGCAGATTAATTAGTGAACGTTCGAACGTATTTATACTCTGGAGAGTCTCATGCTCATCACACAACTCAAAGCGGAGGCTCATAACAGTAAACAACTAAACTTTTCTAGAAACAATTAACGCCCATACATAATGAATTCAACACTTTTGATTGTTGGGTGCACTCTTCTAGTTATCCAGGTAACATTTTTTTTACTTACTCTATTCACTTTTCTAAATTTTTCATTAATTTTTGTGCTTTCTTCAGGTAGTCGTCTGTTACCCGCAAACGGGCACCCAAAATTCTGACGTAGGCCCGAATTACCAAGATGACGCCAATTCCGTGGAGATCCAAAATCAAGTCAAAGAATTAATTGCTCAGGTAAAAGACTTACTTTTTATTCATGTGTCAAAACACTAGTAATCTGCCTACACTGTGGGTACCTCCACTAGGCGAAAAGGAGAAGTAATCCTACAAAAGAAGAAATCCGTATCGAAGGACCACGTCAATTTATGTTTCTATTTTAATGTACCTCAAAATATTGAAAATTTTTAGTATTTGGCCGAAACGTCTAACGATGGGAATGAGTCGGATTCCGGACGCGAACTGGATAATTCGTTACCCTCCGAATTCGGACGAGACAGAGTGCGAGAACACAACCGTCATCACCACCATAACAGATATCCGGTCGCCCCTGCTGCTGCTGCTGCTGCGATTCCAGTCCTGGCCGCTCCTGAACGAATTTCTGCTCCGGCCGCTGTAGCAATCTCACCAGTGAACGAGGCCGCTCGAGTGGACCCTCTGACACAGAATCAAACCGTAAAACAGACAGAATCTGCAAGCGCAAGCGCAACACCTGTCATCCCTGTGATTGTTGGGACACCCAGTGCTCCAGCCACCCCTATAGCTGCAGCGCCAGTATCCGATGTGGCAACAACGCTTGCCCCAGTAGCTGCGCCAGGAGTGACAACACCTGTACCAGCAACCCTTCCGCCAAGGTCAACCGTTGACCCCGTCCACCATTTGAACCAAGTGAACAAGATCTTAGGAAACGTTGCTAATGGAAACATCGTGGGAATCGTAGATGAGTCATTGGCCATTCGGGCTCCACCACCAGTCAGGAATTTGGTCACTAATATTATGAAGGTCATTTTCTGTAATCCAATTGACCGACTATTCCGAAGGTGTGCTCCGAATCAAGTCGATGCCTCACAAAATTCAGTGACTGGGTAGATGGCGTTCGATGGCAGTATAAAAATTTGATACGAACGACAGAATTTTGTACGTACGTACTATTGAAATGAATATAATTTATAAGTTGCATTTATATGGTGTCCAGATTGTAAGAAAATCAATGAGTCTTTAAAAAATCCGATCTTCAATATCTTTTTAGTTCAGCGCCGCAACACGCATATCTGATATTTGAGCGCTTTTCTGAATTAGTACCAGAAACTGCCACAAGATGGTGTCGGGTACAAAAACGAGCCGAATAAAATGTCTCGCAACTGTTTTTTTCCTAAGTTTTTCCAAGCAATCAAATGAAAAAAAGTAATCATATTAATCCAAGCAGGAGTCGAATATTTGTGTGTTGGATTTCTTTGAGTTGTCCGTTGAATGGAAGTTGGTGAAAAGGAGGAAAAACACATTTGGTAAATTACTTTGTGGAACCATTCAATTCATTTCCATGCGTTTTAGTTGGCGGGCGGGTTGGTTGGTCTTTACGAATCAGAGAGCAGAGATAGAAATAGAAAATAACATTCATTTGAATTGAAAAGTGGAAATCGTAGACTGGTTGTTTAGTAATTCACTCACTCAATCTGAGTTCCTAGTAAAGTTCTCTTTCATTTCACTGCCATCAGTCGGGTCCCTAGTCATCTTTTGAGTGAAATTCACTCTCGGCGGCTCTTCCTTTTCAATTCAGTCCCCCCCTAACAAATTACTTTCATTTTCATTTCCTTCCTTGAAAAGGACCCTCAAAACCCAATTCAATTCATTTCACTCAGCGACTCCAAACATTCTATTCAAAAGAAAAAAACCAATGTACCCTGCACCACGCCCGAAAATTCTGTCATTTATTTTGTATTCCCAAAAATACATGAATTCTGGAACTGAATCTCTGATGACATTTCAATTTCTTTATAAAAAACAAATAAAAATCAAAAAATCATTGCCGTGATAAGGTCGAGAGGTATTCTGTACTAGATTTTCCTACTACTAGGGACACCACTTAGCCAAACACGAAAAAAATATTATGATTTATTTCAAAAAAATTCTGTATTGCATCTAATCCACGGATAACTTCTAATTTTCTTTTTTTTTCTTTGACGTGGAATTAAAAATGAAGTATTTGGCAACATTCAATACTTTGAACGCGTTTCATAACTTACGAGGGAAGTACCCGTCGCGGTGGAACATTCCGATTTTGCCCAATTTTTTTTTCCTGAAAGACCTTCAACAAAAACTAATTTCAGTAAAGTGTCCCCACCCACTGTTATATAAATTCGATTTAAAAAAAAATTGATTTTTTTTAAAAAAAGAGCAAGAAACACAGAAATCTATATCATTTACAATTGTATAACACGAAATACTAGTTCCTGGGCTCAAATACATTTAAATGTGCCAAGTTATGTCTTTTATCATCTTTTAATTTATTATTCCAAACATTTGAACGGTTTTCTAAAAAAAAAATATCTCTTTTTGATGTTTGAGAAAAATGTGGGTCTTGAGATCAGTTTTGTTGCAAAATTCCATGGGCTATGGATAATTCAATGCTAAAATCTTGAGAACAAAGACCCCCCCTTTGCTGCATTTATTTTCAAAAAATCTCAATTTTTGTTTTAAATCAAATTTTGAGTACTGGGTTTACTGAAATTAGTTTTTGGTGAAGGTCTTTCAGAGAAAATTTTGTTTGGGCGAAATCGGATTGTTGCACTTCGGGTACTTTCCCTCGTTAGTAGTAAGAGTGATAAAATAGGTTCATATTATGGAGTTTCATTCAATTCCTGGAATTAAATGGTTGCACAGGTACAGTATTATACCCTTACTGATAATTCAACGTTGTTGTAAGCGCGTTTTGGGGTTGCCTGTAAAAACTTTTAATCAAAGCTGACGGACCAAAATAGAAGCATTTTTATAGAAATTATTTGGTTTTTGAGCACACGCCTTGATTATTAAATGGGAAGACGGCAGATGGGACTCTTTTGAGTGTTGAAAGAGAATCCATTGAGTTGATTAATCATCCTTCCCTTGAATCTCTCTGTCATCTCATCATCACAATCTCATTTCTATCTACTGTGGGGTCCCAAATATATTTGTACCAACTAACAGTAAAATAGACGCTTAACCAACCAAGTGAATTATTTATGTATTTTTTGATAAATAATTTAATACTAACAGATTAAGTGCCAAGAAATCCACTGATCGTTCAATCAGACAAAATTATCCGATCTGAATTAATGATTTCTCCCGATATCCTGATCGAAAACCTTAATTCTAGATACCTATTTGGAACCCTCCATTCATACAAAGTCTCAACGAAAGTGAAAACAATTTTCCTTTTCCGATGATGATTTTATTCCAAATTGGAAAATTCTAAGGATGTTCCAAATTAATTTCTCAACTTTTTCGACGACAAATATAAAAGTTGTCTGGAGTTTTTGCAAGCTACCAAAAAAATTAATTCAAGGGAAAACTACCTAACAATTTTCTGTCCATTCAATTCATTCAGTTTTGATTTCTTTGTCAGTAGTCAAAAGTCTCACCAGACATGACTTTTTAGCAACAATTGATAAAAGTTTTGTGGAAAAATTCGGCTACCAAAAATAAAAATCTTAGCACAATTAATTTTTTCAACAAAACAAATAGTTTTGTCAAAAACTTGAACGTCACCCGAGACTCCAAAATTAATTGTTTCAATATTTTGTGCCCAGAAAAAAAATTCATTCATTGTTTTATCAGTAGTGAGTAGTGTCCTTGACAAATTTTTACTGACTGATGAAATATACTTAGAAAAAAAAATCACTACAATGAAATTTCAGTCACAAAAAAAAGTCCCTTTGAGTACACAACCTCATGGTATCCTTTAAAGGGTTTTAAAACTGTAAGTGCTCCCACTCACAATCTATTGTTTCATTTCCATTCAATTTGCCATTGGACAGATTAAATCTAATCGGCCAGGAATATACGACAACTTTCATACTAGTTAAGCTCATACTACCAAAACAAACTTAAAAAAAAACTATCAAACATGAGGAATAAATTTCAAATTCCATTCTTCTATTTATTTTTCGCTTCGTATTTTTCTGGTATAATTATTGTACGTAGGTAATCATGACATATGTGGGTGCGAGTGCACTAATTAATTAATTTAATTAATTAAATACACTACAGGTAACTTAATTTAAAAATTTTATTGATTTTTGAATATTTCCGAGGGTTCTCTGATTATTTACAAGAAATGGCGTCGCGGATATTTTTAGTCTTAATTATTATTATTAGTACAGTTGTCCGTCGTTGGAAATATTCACAACTCTTCCCTTCGCTTCGTAACACACACACACAAAATCCCAGATCACAACATGACAAAATTTTGACAATTTTCAAAATTTTAATTGAAAACAATGTAGTAATTTTGATGATTTTTCTTAATTAGTAGTACACGTTATTATGATGTCATATTTGTTGTTTCTAATCCATAATATGTAGTTTTGTAGTTTAGTTTGTAGTCGTAGACAGGGGTTGATTTTAATTTGAAGACTTTGTTTGAATAATTATGAATTTCAACAACACTTGTTCTGATGGTCGGAATGTCGTGAGGGTTCAATGTGAACATGACCACGACCGTCTGGGCTATGAGGATCATCATTTCTTCCGGCAGTTGATTTACTTAGAATTGATTGAGCCAATTCATGAAATGCTTTCTCAATGTTGATATTTGACTTGGCAGATGTCTCCATAAAACTTATTCCATGTTCACGGGCTATCTAAAATAATTCAAAAATATTGACTCAAAATACACACATCAAAGTCAGCCGTACTCGCCGTATTTTCTATTGTCCAGTTTGTAAAAGTCGACTCTAATCCAATTCTTACATATACAAAGCAGTCGAAAAAAATTATGATATACATTTCATGTCGTAAAAATTATAATGTTGAATCTACAGGGTGATTCATTTTTTCTGAACAAAAAAACATGAAATATGAATGAGTCAGAATGATTGGAATGTCTGGAATTATTTACTCAACATTTCTAATCATAGTAAAAACCGTTAGGAAAAATATCGTATTAGAAAAGTGTGTGTTTGAAAAAAAAAAAGTGAAGCTTTGAAACTTGTTTATGGTCGTTGGCAGAATTACACGACGGAAAATACTTCCTCTGATCCGAATGCCCCCAAAAGTAAAAACTATCACAGAACATGATATAGACAAAATTATGAAACCAAATTAGGAATGTTTTGTAAAAAATTCCAGACATTCCAATTTATTCGTATGTCGAGTCGGTCTAGCTAAGGGGCTTATGTCTCTGTCTCTAGATCTGGTGGTACCGGATTCGATACTCGGACTCGGCAAGTAGTATGACCGTGATGACCCCGTACTAAAAATAATATTAAAAGTCGAATACACTATAAACTTACTGTTTGACCCTTCTCCTTAGGCACAACACGACTGTCCTCCATATCACATTTATTCCCCAGAATAATCTTCTCCACATCCTCATTCGCATGCTACAAATATTAAGAAAAAGAAATAACATCAAAATATAGTCTTTCCAAGAATTCTCTCAAGATAATTAAATTACTTAACGCATAAGTGGTATAAGTCACATTCGATACTCAAACTGACTCAAATACGATTCTAACTTTGTCGTTTTGTTGAATCTTTTATATTCAAGGTTCTTTGGGGAAAAATGTATTGCCCATAAACTAAAGTACAAGACGAGTTATTTAATTACGTAAAATATAATATAAACACTTGCAGTTAGGATTAAAAAGTTATGAAACAATTAATAAACCATGGATTTAATTAAATTTTTAAGATTTTGAACCTGTTGACTGTTGACCTTTGACCATAACTAAAAATAAGGGTAATAAGACTTACCTCGTCAATATTCCTCAGCCATTTTGATATATTTTCAAATGATTTTTGGTTTGTAATGTCATAGACGAGGAGAATCCCCATCGCCCCACGGTAGTAACTCGTCGTGATTGTATGGAAGCGCTCTTGTCCGGCCGTGTCCCTAAAATTATATTTTTAAAAAAAATCAAAATTATAAATTTAATCGTTAGAATTAAAATTATCGAAGGTAAGGTGAGCTCATACTGTACAAACAACAAATAATCGGGTATTGGGTAAATTATTTAAAAAAAACTGGTGACACTACACTTACGGAGATACAACGTCTCCCGTGTTATAATGACGTCAGGACTAAGCATTGTGCATTGCTGGTTTTTAGATTTTCTCAAAAATTGTAATAATTTAGTCTTAAAAATTGTAACAATAAAAAATATGATAAACTAATTCCAAAACCAAAAACTGTAAAGACTGACCAAATTTGTAGTTTAATCTTTTTGCCTCCCTCCTCAATTGTTTTAATTTTGAAATCAATTCCAATGGTTGAAATGAAGGTCGTATTGAAGGCGTCATCCGAGAATCGAAACAAAATGCAAGTTTTCCCAACTCCAGAGTCACCGATCAGTAATAATTTGAACAAAAGGTCATACGTTTTCTTCGCCATTTTTCTGATCACTGATTCTCACTTCACTGAAAAACTGGTTAAAGTAGTAACTGGTAGCTGGAAACTTGAGTTAAATGCAATGCAAATAATGCAACGGTGATGACGACGCGAATTTATCTTTATTGCTGCACTAAACTTTAACCTGATTACGTGGATCACAAAAATTTAGTAATGGCTGGCCAACAAAGACAAGGAACAAAAGAAACTTGTCCAATTCTGAAGGAAAAGACTTGGGAATTGGAGAAATTGGAGGTAAATGCAAATTCTTCCAAATTTTGAACGTTTCTTCAAATTTCGAAATTGATGTGAGAGAGGAAATGAAAAATAAAAATGTTTTTTTGTGATAATCTCGTGTCCGCGCTCTGACTCGTAGTAGTTCTTCGTCATATGACAAGTCATTCTCAGACACATTGAAAAGCGACACACAACGATGGTTCCTATGTCGCAGGACTATACAAAATCGGGCACAAATATCTCGATAAACTTCCCAAATTGGTAAGCTAATGCTTTCCAAAAAAGAACTATTTTTAATGTTTGTGTGGATTTTACATGGTTTTTAAGATATTTTATTATTAGAATGCCAAGGATTTTTAAAACCGATGAAAAAAGCATTTTTTGTTTGTTTTTTTTTTGTGTAAAATATATTAATTGTTCAAATCAACAGTTTTTATTGGTCCCCGCGTACATTAACCCTTATTTAATATTTTTTTTAGATGCTGTCCATGAATAAATAATTTGGGTAATGACTGAAGACTCGCAGTGGAGCGGATAAAACCGGTTTTATGTCTCCGGAGACGGAAATGGAAATGAATTAAAATATTAGCTTGTTTGCTGTCGTTAAGTTAGCTTGTAGGCGTTAGAGTTGTCACAACCATGCCTTACAGTGAATTTTATGTAATATGTGTATTTTCTTATTTGTCATACCAAAACCTAAAACAGTGAGATTATTTCATTGTGTCACTGTGACATGTGCAATTTATAAAACCTGGGTATCCCTGTGTAATTGTAATTGTGATTGTGACCTCATCTGGGATTTGAAGTTTTTTGGGAAGATGAAATAGTATGTCTCGTCATAAAGTCAACAAAAACAGTAGGACTCATCCACAAAATATGTTTATTTGTCAATATTTCTGTGATAAGAATGGATGTGGAATTGCAATCAAAAATATTGGTTGCCTCTGAATGACTGTGATAGAAATGACTATCATCATAATAGAATTTAATTTTTTTCATTCGTCACGTTTTCGAATGTGGCATTCATGAAATTCCAATGACGAAATAATTACAAGAATAACACAAATTCTCGGGAATGTACATTTCTCAAGACTAATGAAAGAAATTCCGCATTTGAAAATTTAGAATTGAATCGAATTGAGTTTTATTATTGACTTATTCCCTAGTATGCATGGTAGCATCATTAGACAGAACCTGTTAAAAAAATATACATTGCTCAATAACCAATCAATTGACAATTCTGCGTAGTAGGTCTAGTGCTTTCCGAGGGGACATTATCCTCAGTTATCAACAATCTGGTATTCATTTTATACCATTCCCAAAAATCTGGATCTTGAACATGAACACCTTTTCGCACCGACACAGCATTCTAATTCAGTCCACCAAATCTGACAAGGTAAGCGCATCGCCTGATTCTCCTATTCACTGACTTTTCTCAAGTAATCTTAAGCCGGATTCCCACCAAACGTACTGTACGTGACGTGCAGTACGTCAAGTACATAACGCGAACGTTGGGCACGACCGTCCCCACCAAAATTGGGTTCATGACGAGACGTTATGTGATGAACAATTCTGTTGCAACATTTTTGTTCAGCCGTCCGGTGGGGACGGGTCAAAAATACAGTGCGTCGTATCATCAAAATCACATGAGACAAGTTGGCGCGAATCCAAGTTTGCTTGATGGTCGGTCACCCATTCAATGTTCCAAATGTTTTTCCCACTCCAAAAAACCATTTTTACAGAAGAGGAAACAACTAAATTACTTCTGATTTTGTTGAGACGAACAAGAAAAAAATCATTCAATGTCAATTTATTAAAAATATTTCTAAAAAACAGGTTTATTTTGTATCGGTATTTTCGGTCTGGAATGAAAAAACATGAAATCGGCACTCGTACAGTAGTTGTAGAATTTTAATGTTCACATAGATGTTCTAAAATGTTCAGGAACGATGTTCGTCATGCTGTCTTGGCTTTTTCAAAAATTTCACAATTTCTGCATCGACGGCCGCGGACATTGAACTTGGATTCCTGTTGTAGTTGGACATGGTATCCTGTTTCACGATGACATTACAACCCTGCAATTGAGAGACACTGTTTAAAAAAATTTCCCTACTTTGTCCAATGCGGTTTTAGTCAAGAATATTTATAAAGCTCGGAATATGCTTAGCGCTAAGCAAAGTACAGTTTATAGGCTGTATTTAACTGTACCCACTTCAATTTGCACCACGCTTCTATTTTAAATCAAAATTATATGTCGAATAATTTCCTTCATAATTTAGCTAACCAAAAAAAAACATAGTACTAAACTCTGCAAGTCGAAACTAGAACGAGAATATAATAGTCATTTTACTTACTGGGTTTATTAACTAAATTGGAAACTTGCGTC
>JAQFYE010002520.1:0-17766 GCA_034694305.1 Protaphorura glebata
ATTGATGTACATATTCCGAAGTCGAGTTATGGCTTATGCACATCAATCGGGTTCATATTCGCCAAGACACCTTAAATAGAAATAAAGATCAAATAAGATGCGTATTAATTTTAAATTTTTTTTTCCGGCTGTCAAAGGCTTGATTTGTTGGGAAGATTTTTTAAAGTACAATATTGTAAATACGTTCTGTTGATATAGCATTGGCTGGACGCACTAATGATGTCAAATCTTATTTGTATCTTGGAAGTAAATCCCATTACGAAGACTCAATGAACTTAATAACGTCTTTTCTTGGTTCAATGTACAAAGGAACCTACACATTTAGCCCACTCTGTAAATTCTCATAAAATGTGAGATGCGAAGTCTCATTAACTTCCACAGGGCTGAAATGATGAAGCTATGAGTGGGACCCAAGTAGCAATTTAAGACCACTTTAGATTGAACCAAACATTTAATCACATTTTTTTCCTCGTTCGTTCTATTAATCCTGCACATTACATCAATTTGAGAAACCCAGTTACAAACTAATTGACTAGCAACCTATCATAATAATATTCCATTGCCCAGGTCTGGTTTTGATGGGAAAGATAAATTTCTTATTTCCGTCAACAAATGAATGGTGATTTTCAAAGAAACAAAAAAGCATTGGTATTTATTTTGATATCTTATGGACTTTGAGTAAAAAAAAAAAACTTAATGGACCCAAAAAGTATCCAACGAACAGAAAACTAAAATTTGTATATTTTTTTCAGTGCAATGTTGAAACTTGGATCTTCGCGTCCATGGCCAGATGCAATGGAGCAAATCACTGGACAAAGAGTAATGGACGCCTCCGCACTCATGGAGTACTTCCAACCCTTGTACACATGGCTTGAGAAGGAGAATGCAAAGACATCCGAGTTTATTGGGTGGAAACCAGACGGTATGTAAATTTTCAATTCAATTCAATTCAATTCAATTGAACAGAATCCCAACGTATGTACATTTTGTGGTTTCATCCCAATCCTAACAAAAATTCTGTTTCAAATTATTACTCTGAATAATTTCCTCATGAAAGTTGAATCTTACAAATTGTTAAGAAACTCAACATTCACTCCACCCATTCTTTTCATTCACTAAACCTCATTTACAATTTTATGAAAACCTGGAAATGTACGTTTTATTTTTTATTTTACTCCTCATGGCCCCATCGGCATTGTTTTCTTGTCACCTACATAGTTTTTTTTTCTTCTTGTTGACAAAACAAGTCTAGACAAAATAGGCACGTGTACACCTTCACAGGATAAATACGATTTCCTTAAATTACGCGCAGTTCGTAAACCTTATCCGCTTGTATGTACGGCGTTAAGATTTTTAATGATCCTCTTGTTTTTTTATTGTTCCAGAGGAGGCTAGTTGTATTTCAGTTTGAGAGATGAATACGTCACATTCATCCCAGGCCTCGTTTCTCATTTTGGTGGATTTCTCTTCAGAATTGTAGTTTGGTGGATGTCTGGTGTTATATTTATTAAATTTTCATTCAGCATTTATTTTATGGGGACTGATTGCGGAGGAGGGACAATTTATTTCTTATGTCCATGACTAATTCTTTACACAAAATATTTAGACAAATTAAAGTTGTTTTACAAAATCCAAACATGGACACTTTATTTGATTTGAATTCTCATAAACAATACAATAATCTCTGGCTATTCTGGACTGTGGGTTTAAAGCCAATCCAAATTTTGCATTGGAAAATGTGCTAGGCACCTCAGAAACCATCTCGAAATTACGTCACCCGCTGACGAATCAGTGTGACTGTGGTTATGTTTTGGTCAATGTTTGCAGCGACATAAATTGATTAGAAACCAACGAAAAGATTTTGATTCGTGATTTGTATGAACGCCGATGAATGAGGTTTTGTTGAAAGCAATACAAGTCCCCTGGCTTCAGAAAAACCAGTGGTTTGTTGAGTTCGGAACGGATTACGTAGACAAGGCCAGGGTTTTGGCTAAGCCCGAGTGCAAATGTTTGGGTTCAAATTAAATGACGCATTATGAGAGAAATAAAGTAACATGAGTCATGGGATAATCCGATAAGAGTGTTAGGATTATGTAAGTGAGAGCAAATCAAATTAAAAGTGATGAATGAGAGAAAAGTGTGCAAAAACCATGAATCGGACATGAAAACCAGTCTAGATCGGTTCGGCAACCGACTTCACTGTGCAAGTATAGAATTTATTCAATAGATTAGGAGCCCGGGGTTCTATTTATGCGTTCAAAATGGTCAGAGTTCACTGAATTTCACCACTATCTCCATTAGAATATATGGAGAAAGCTGGAGAAAGACCCGACTAAAATTACAATACACGCTTAAATTAGATTCCAATAAATACGGTTAGCAAATGTCCTTCATGTAGTCCTAATTGACATTAGTTCATTAAATATAATTAATTTGAATTAGGACACATTCAAAGCTATTTTTTTGTAATTTCGTTTGAATTAGGATATTGCATATTACAACCAACGATTTGGAAATAATATCCTTAGATCAAAGAGTGACAATTGAAATACATAATTGTGTAGTTTGTTTGGGTAATGAATCCAACGCGTAGAATAAACTTAATTTACATAACATTATGTCTACATTTCTTTAATAATGGATTTTGTGTAGGACGTAGTAATAGTTTTCACTATTAGTAGGGAACAATTAGTACAACAGGATGTCGCCATAGCATGGACTCTATGCGTCAATGGTATTTCCAATAATAGTAACGCCAGGGAATGACTGAGACCTACAATTCTAAGTATCCAGGGTGGTTCCTCGCAATTTACCTTTTCGCAACCTCCTGACCTCGTAGATTTCTAAAAATAGTGGGATAAATATATTATACAAAATTGTATGTGATTTCTAACAACTTTTTGACTACACGAATCGGAATAGCAGCTTGGAGCGCAGAAATGTTCAAGAAAAATTAATATTTCTTTTGGAAGGCAGAATTTTTACTAAAAGAATTTACTCTCTGGAGTCACAAGGTAGTCTTTTCTCGCCAAGACTGTTACCTATCCTATTACTAGGGGTACCGTCTCCAAAATGATTTTTTAATGACTATAGTCCTTATGGCTTGACAATTTCTTTATTAGCTTAGGTCATAGTCTCTATACAAATAAAATGTGAAAGATCTTTGAAAGTTTGATTAAAGATTCAAAATCAGGATAAACCGCCCTAGTTAATAATGTTTTGAACCTCCCTGCGGGTAAATTGAGTTGAGAATAGTTAAGGACAAGTCTCCACGTGCTTATCACGTCATAATTCATTTGGAACAAAAGTCACCCCAATTCCCATTTGAAAAGGCATAACCATACTGACGCTTTCTCTCTGGATTATTTGAAAGGTTTCTGGAGAACTCGACCGTGGCTTTTCAATTCATTCCATTCCATTTCCATTCGCGTCATAGTCTCAAGAATAAGAATTTCCTTCCCTCTCTCCACTCACAACATCTTATCCCAAAGGTTTTCTCCAGAACCACAGGCATTAGCATTAACATTACCCCGGATTCTAAGACCATTATCCTAAACACACGCTGCATAATTGCTTGGTCTTCACGGACGACGAAACATGTCGTCACCCGTCCAAAACTTTAGTCTTAAATGTACAAAATCCACCAGGACCTTGCGACGCGACGTCAAACACGACTTGGAGCTTTGGATTCAAATCTACAATCTACACAATAGTTCAACTTCTAAACTGAGCCGAAAAGTAGGGAAAACCAACCATTAAATTAACGGTTTAAATTTTTGATTTTTTTAAAAATATATATACAAAGATTTTAACATCCGACCATGAAACTGATGATAACGTAGTCGATTTTATTTGCACAAGGATGACACGTGATTGAATTTCAGTCAATGTCAATTGTATCCTCATGTTATTCGTTTCTACAGTTCATTTGCAATTTTGTTTGGGTTTTGGAAGAATGTCTAGACTTGAATGCAGTGGAAATAGGGGCGGGTAAAAATAGGGCTGCCATTCAAAGTCTAATCGTGTGGGAAGAATCTAATGGTCATTCAAAACATGTCATTCAAGTCAGTGCCTTTGAAATGGTGAGTTAAATTTCAGACTCTGTGTAGGAATCACATACATGGACCTAAGTTTCAATCTAGATTGAAGTCTGGTCATAGAATGTGAATGGTCTGGCATGTAGAGGGTGTCAAATAGATTGGTTCACCATCAGTTCAATGCATGGTATTACCACTGTCTAATTTCAAATACATAATATATTTGTCACCCTGTACACACAGACATGGACATGGTGGATTCCGTGTCCCAACACGAAGAAAAGATTTGGGACTGGGAATGAATGAATGAAAATGGGGTCCAGATTTGGAGGAAGTGATGCGAGTGAAAGGCGGAGAAAGCATCAAGGAGGAAGAAAAAAAAGGACCGAAATCCACGCACCACTCATCGATTGAACCAAGACCCACCACCCACAACAAATAAATTCTAAATGCTTCCACACCAGAATTTTATTTACCATCTAAAGTTATGTACACGTGTAGTCAAGTATGATCTCAAAAATGTCATGTAAACCCAAAGTTGAGTCTTAGAAAGGCATGCACACAGAACGTAGGTCTTTTTAACTAAAATGTACTGGTTATAAACGAATATAGCAGTCGAGTCAACACAACTTCACTACGGAATCTACGGTATTACCAGTTTTGAACTTTAGTCCGCCCGTATGTGTTAATCCAACTTTATTTTAAGCTAAAGCATACCAGAAGTAGAAAGACGAAATCAGTACTCAAAACTCATCCTACAACGTCAAAAATATGTGTACCAAAAATATTACCAAAGGAATATCAGGTCAAAATATAGTCTCCTTGACCTGTGACCTCAACCCTCAACCCTCAACCACAGAGAAAAATGCCAGAGGGAAAAGTTGTTCCTCTCAGCGAGTGGAACAACTTTCGTACGGGTCATTTTTTCGGTTAAGAGGGAACGACACACCCAACTTTCGCGCCCCCTGGGGGTGAACCAGAGTTTTTTAAGTCTAATCGTCTTCAGCCATTTTGTTCAACAGGTCAAACTATATCACTGTGCAAAATTTGAAACAAATCGCATGAAGGAGGATTCTCCCATGCACCCGCCACGATCTCCTTTTTTGGCATTCTGATATATATAAGGTGGTCCTTTCTTCAGCTTTCTCCATATATAGTCATGCAGAAAGTGGTGAAAGCACTGAACCTCCTTGAATGAATAAAAACCGGGCTTTTAATGGAATAAATCTTGTTTTAAGTTATATTTTGAACCACACTGTAGATAAATTTACAACAGGTAAGGTTATGGAATTACAGAATCCTATTACTTCTTCAGAGAATCAAATTCCCAATTTTCTGGAGCTGCATTTGTAATGTAATGTACATTCTCGTATCAAGGTTGACTTTGACTTCCTTATGTAAAATTGTTTTCAAATCTCCATTCTTAATGTACCTTAACATCTGGAATTTAAATTTTGAGAGATGGTAAAAAAGAAGTGTGGAATAGAACTAATCTCCCTGTCAATCTCCTGTCACCCTCCACATTCTTTTGCTTTCTTCAATTACAGAGTCCTTTGGAGTTAAATCTCAACTCGACAAATAAACTTCTGTTAGGAATGGCAAGTGGGAAAGGAGTCACTTCAAAATTGGTCTTGAGAATGGGGAATTCCTTTTTGACATGACCACACAAACACACATGACACACAGAGGAGAAAATTTCCTTTTACTACATAAACTACCATTTGAAGATTTTTTTTTCTTCTTTGAAATCGGAAACGATTCCACGTCAAGCACCGCTGCGTTTCGCCCTGGGATATTGACGTGGGTGACGTGATATACAGATGAAATCCCATCAACCCCAATGCAATCTCACAACATACATAGTACAATTGGGAGAGAAAAATAACACACAGTGAGGCAGTAAAATGGTCACTTGGGACTATAATAAAAATTTGCGAAGAAATAGCTATTTTTTTCAAAATTGACGTCTAATTTAAGTTGAATTTTTTAGAACAAGAAAAATGATGTTTTGAAGACCGAATGTTATGTTAGATAGTGTTGACTGCGTGACAGCCTGAAACAAAGGACACCGCATATGTACATCTTATGGACAAATGTACGCCGTTGGAAATTTTTGGATTTTTTATATGTTGTAATCCTTGTAATTCTGAACAACTTTTATGAAGGACCTACCCCCAAAAGTCTAATCATTCGGCCGCTAGAAATACACTGTTGGGCATGTGCGATGACGTACAGTGACTTTCACTTTGACTTTCACTCTACGCCATCGCCCATGTCCAACAGTGTATTTCTAGCGGCCAAACGGTTAGACTTTTGGGGAGTAGGACCTTCACAAAAGTTGTTCAGAATTAAAAGGACTACAACATATAAAAAATCTAAATAATTCCAACAATAAGGCGTACATTTTCCCATAAAGTATGTGGTATCCTTTTGAAGCAAAATGAAACTGTGTTGTTTATTTTCCTTGATTATTGACAGTTTTCGGTTAATTCAAATTAGGACACGCATGCTTTCTTTTTTGCTTTCTCTTGGACATTATTGTGTGATTTTTCCATGTCAAAGCTGTAGATAAGAATGGTTCACAAGCAATTTGAATTTGATGTTTACTAAATGATGAATGAATGTGTAGGGTCGTTTTTCCGGGTGTTAGTTGTGGGGAAAAACTCGTTTTGAGGCTTAAAGATGGGAAATTGAAGAAGGAAAAGATTGGGTCGAAAGACAAATGACTTGAGAGAGTGGGGAGGTTTTGGTTTTGGTTAATATTTTATGGTGTATTATCCTCTTGTTTTCATACATTTTCTACCTTATGGACAAAGTCTGCATAACGCTGATAAATCCTTGAGAAGGAAACGGAAGATCCCTCCACGTGCCTAATCTCCTTGTCTCTCTTACTCTTCTTCTTTTTTTCTCATCCCTCTCCCAAACATGTGAAGAGTTGTGATAAGATAATATTAATTTGATCATCCTCTTAAAAAAAATACGTAATATTATGAGCCATACGACTAGGGTAGGAGACAAAACAATCCAGAGGAAAATACAATTTTCATTTCCATAAAGTGTGTGGGTTTACAAACACGCATTTCAGAAAATCTTCACAATGATTCCCTTGAAGCACAGCACGGATTTTTTGTTTGTACTAATATGAATGAAATGACACAATCTAGCATTATAGAAACAACTGCGTATTCGGGGGACAATACTTGGAATTTAATGTTGTCTGGACTTGAATATTTTTGCCGACCTCTCGGAATATATTTCAAAACCACCAACATTTGATATCATTTGTATTATTTTAACTTTCGGGTAGACAAAGAATTACTCAGATATTTCATTCGAAGTATCTGTTTCAACAAATTTTTCTGAACTTATGATATTTCGTTCTGACTTCGGATCAGACTTCCAAATGATATCGAACACTTTTCCCTCAATGAGATATGGAAGGAATATCGATTAAATATTGGCAGTTTTTTTTTTGAAATCGTTGTCAAAGGACACCACATTTTTGAAATGGATTTTAATCTTCTCGGATAACATGTGTATATATGTTCCATTTAGTAGGAAAGGAGTCTGGTTTCCTAATTTCAAAAAGTTTGGAATTATGAGTCCTAACACCCACTTCCTTCCGGAAAACTAAATAGTTTCCAGTTCCACTAGACTTCTCGTCGTCGTTCTAGTTCAAAACAAGATATGTTGTAGACAATTTCAACATTTAGGTAATGTGAGCAAAGTTTGTATTCTCATTCCTACTACTAGGGGTATCTTTCTTAGGCAAATGGTAAGAATCTCACAAAAAAGTACTGGGCGGTATGGATTAATATCTCACAGTGAACCTCAATTAATTTGATTCCTAAAGAAAGATGAGTAAAATCCTGCAATATTATATTGGTCGTGTCAGTACACCTGACCTAGGGATTATAAACATTGCCAAAATGACCTACAACATACATTCCTACGTGGATACATAGCACACGGCATAGAATGATTAACATTTTCCACCGCGACTTTCTCTTCCTTTTGGATTTTGGAAAGAAGAAAGAAAAGGTATTACAATTTGAACATTTTGTTGGGGAGAGGATTTCCTTTTACTCATAAAATCCTTTCAAGATGACGACGGAAATTAGGGGAACTTTCTAGGAGTAAACAAGGGCTGTTAGTTATCAAAGAAAAAGTCCTATGTGGTACCCCATCCCATTCCTATACTTTCTCCAAGTGTATCTTCGGTCTACCCAAAAATTTCATTCATGAAAACGTGCTAGACTTGACGCATGCGAAGGTCGATTGGTGAAAAGATCTCGGAATACCTCTGTTGACTTCCGTTGGCTTTCTCTTCAGGGGAAAGCCCGCTTTCTCTTTCACTTTGAGTCACAATGAAAATGATTACATCATTTGTATGTATCTTGACGGAGAAATCTCTCCGGAAACCTAGTCGGTATAAAACAGCCCCGGCCTGGTCCAGAATATAATACTTCCTTCTCTTACATGCCACGGATAAGGAAAATCTAGTGCAAGAATTCTAGGTTTGGGCCTTTTGGTGTGAGCGAACCCAAAAGTCCATATGAGAAAATAATTTTGAAGCGTAACCGTTCGTGAAGTTTAAAAATCCCGTGTATTTCCAATTTTGGCAACGCTATGACGAATCTTACTGATAATAAAATTTGAATGAGCGAAACCAAACAAGTATTTAAAATCTAGGGCCACAATAAATTGTAGAACCGCTACTAGGAAGCCTAGAAGCCCGGATACGTGCCCAAGTAGCGGGCGGGGACCCAACCGAGTTTCATTCACTTGAAGACTGAAGATTTGGATTTGTGGATCGTTCCCAGTCTAGTGTTTGTATGCAAAGCCGAAGGACTGGAGTTGAATTTTTCCTTTGCTTTTGGGAGCTTTTCCTCTCCAGTCCTAAGTGTATAGACGCTAAACTTACTTTCATTCGGGGTTAGCTCTGTTGGGTCTTTCCCTCCTAAACTGTGCAGCTGAGGGTGACAGATGATAAAATTGGTGGAGCGAGAAATTTGGTTCCTTGCCAAAAAAGGCTGACTCTCGTGCGTGGGTGGAAAGTATAAGTATATCCGGCATACCTCGGCTAGACCTCACTTTACAGACTTTCGGATAGTACAAACTCCATTCACTCTTTTCATATTTTTTTACTGATATACCTTTCGGGACTCTTCAATAGGAATGAAACGTAGGTGTCTCTGTCGTAGGGCGTTGGAGAAAGAAATCATTTTGGGCGGAATGTAAAATCAGTCAACTGCTTATACAGTACAACTGAATAAAATTTGGTCTCTAATAGACTCCGGGTGCTTTCTCTGTTTTCTCTACGCACCTTTATGGAGAAAGTAAAGACATTGACTGACCTAGATGTCGAAAGCAAATACAACTCCAGGTGTGTTGTAGAAGATTTACGGTATAATACTCTCACCGTATTTAATCATCATATTTGCTTTCCACTTATCAATTTGAACCAATATTCGGAGAATTTGTGATTTTCGATATACTCAGAAATAATTTTATGAAAAGTGACCACGTGATTTCGGTAATTCTTGCAATTAAATGATACTTTAAGTCTGGCTACAAAATATATCTCAGCAATTGCAAGCAAACTAGCGAAAGAGCTTGTTGAGTATTAGAGTACACAGATAAATGATCCTAAGTATTAACCACTATTTGGAATGAACAAATATAATCGGGTTAAGTTGAGAATATGAACCACGTTTGTGGTAGAAAAGGCTTTTGGCTAGAAATCTATGGATGAGTCTGTGGCGTGACCAAATCTATGTAAATATGGAACAAGTTGTTGACTTTCTCTCTTCTGCCTCAGGGCAATGAAATTGCAACCTCGGCTTTTCTCCTTTACGAATCTCCTACGTGGAACAGAGCAGTGCGTTGTGAGCCAAATCTGATTTTCCTTCAAATAAAATCAACTCCCAACTACGACTGTTATTCTAGAAATACTAGCCCAAGTCTCGTCATAGTTGATCATACGATCTAATTTTATCCTGACGCTTTGGTAGAATAACCTTTATTGTAATGATTATCATAGTAAAATTCATTTGTTTAAATCATTTGATAATTTTTTTTCTAAGTTTGGCTAAGTAAGAGTACATATATAATCACTCAAATTATAGCCCTAGACCTCCTGAACAACTTTTGTGAAGGTTCCAACCCTAAAATAGCACTGTTTGGCCGCCAGAAATACACGGGGGCCCTATTTAACGCAAGACCTTCTACATTTTCTATTATTTGTAATGCTGGAACTTTAACCGATGGAATTGTGACCAAAAGAAGAGCATATAGCACAAAACTTGACCTCTTCTAGATTTTGAGCTTTTCTTTGAAATTTTGAGTGGAATTATGATTGAGAGATTGACGTCATGGTTGGTTAAGGATGACGTGACAGTAAGAAGTGAAGAACTGAGATCAGAATTATTTCAGTCGACTTCACAAGATGAAAGATGTCTTTGCGAACGTTCCCAAATCCTTATATGCTTTTACTGACCAAATCCATTAGTGGTTTTCTTATCTTGTCACCATCTGAACTCGGCAAGAGGTTTTTCGAGTGATAAACAGAGGGAGAAAGTAAAGGAATGGACAAGGAATTGGTGGAAAATGTCAAGGGGCACTCGCTCACTACGAAGACAAACGAATTCGAATCCAATCAAACCACTTCGTAGTTTTACTAAAAAGAATAATGGTTTATTTTTGAAATGAGTCCAAATGTCCATCCAGTGTCTAATTCCAATTAACTCAGTACAAGGAGAAGAAATTGTCAAGGGAATTTAACTGCACATTTTGATGAGATTTTAACAAGGATTCGATTACAATTTTAATGGGTATTTGAATACGTTTCTTCAGTTTGTTAATAATGCTCGCCAGATGGAATTACTGGACAAACGTTAGGATAAACCAGAATTAATTTATTTTCTGCATGTATTATTGAACGATTTGGTCGAAGAAAGCAAACAAATGGTACAAATCCTTGGGAAGCGAAATGGTAGTAGTTTTTCCAAGGCCCAATTGTTCGGCAAGAATTCCATTACTCAGTCAATGCACTTCATACTCAGATTATAATCTTATTGTGCAAATACTGGCTGTTTTAAATTAATTATTCACAATTTTTTACTCCCATTTTATTTGTAGAAAAGTTAACGCTAAGTGCACATGTGTGTCTAAGAAATGTGAACGGAAATATTGACTCTAGCCCATTTTGGTCATATATTTCTCAATACCAATTCAATTTTGGGTAAAATTGCAAGTCCTTGGCTCTCAACCAAACATTTGATGGTGACTGAGCATCACAGGTGAAGTTTTATTAAATATGTTCAACATTTAATCCTTCAAACACAATTAAGACTTTTCAAAAGGAAAAAATAAGCTTCAAAATTAAAAGTGCAGAATAAGTTTTCTTCAAAATAGAAGACTCAAAATCAGCAAGATTATAAAGAAAGAAATTTTGAAATGTAAGTGTCTTTATTGTTCGCACTCTCCTCATATCTGACCTAAAATGTCACACAAAATAACAAACTCCATGGATTTCTTGGACAGCATGAGCTTACCCGGTACTTGGGTCAATTACTTTAAACATGTAATTAATTATAAATTACAAATTATACTTTAATTTCTTTTTGTAATTAATTATAATTACAAATACATGGAGAAATTTCAAAAGTGATTAACTACAATTACAATTACGTGGACAAAAATGGAAGAGTAATTAATTAATTACAATTACGTAATTGTAATTGAAAATGGAAAAATAATTAATTTAAATTACAATTACGTAATTGAAATTGAAAACCAATTACAATTACAAATTACAATTCAGATTACTTTCTCGAAATGATGACTTTATGTGTGCTAACATCAGAGTTACATTTTTGTATTTGATGGTCAAAATTTTAAGTAATTGTAAAAGTAATTGAGTAAAATATTAATTCAGTTACAAATTACAACTACAATTGCACGCAATTTCTAAAGTATTTAATTACAATTACAAATTACAGTTGGGATTCTGAAAGTAATTAATTGCAATTACCACTACGTAATTGTAATTGTATTTTGTAATTGAAATTACAATTACCAATGTAATTGACCCAAGTCTTGGTAAGAAAGCGTTGTTAAGATACAACAAGCCATAAATGTGCTTGTGAAGCGTCCATTGACAAAATCCACCACTCGCTAACACAACAGTCACGCTTAAATTCTAGTAATATGAAGCGAATAAATCGGATCCATTCAATCTAAAAAAAACTTTTTAACTGCCGATCAAATGGAATGGAGAGAAGAGAAATTTAATAAAATAATCAGAGGGAAGGATTTGAGTGTAAAAAGTAGCTTTCATGTATCTAATATTTATGTTTGACAAGGAAAATTATAGCCCAGGCCACAGAAAATCCCTAATTTGTTTTCCAAATGCAAATGTCAGAAACTTTCTCTGTCTGCCCAGCCTGTAATTTATTTACTTCAGACGGAATATTAAATGTTATAGCTATGGAGAGCAATAAATCAATCCAACGAGCGCGAGAAGACTGTATGATGTGCATGCACAATGTAATAGCAATAGCAGTGTCTCTTTTTTTTTTAAAAAAAAGACGTACTGTCTAATGTTATAAATTCTTTTCTAGGCAACACGAAACTACTACTAATCAATTTCTAAATCTTTCTAGAACTGACTTAATGCGTCTAAAAATACATAGATATTACGTACGTAATGTACGCATGGAGAAAGCTTTCCCATTCATGCCTGGGAGCAAAAATTGTATTACTTTCTCCTTTTTTATCAAACTTTCCTCCCTCTTCTGCTCTTCTAAATTGTTTGAATAGTGAACCACTCAAGTGTAGAACCGTCCAAGTACTATTGGTAAATATTGGGCGTGAGAGCCACAAGTCAATAATAGGAATCCGAGTATGTACATATATGTACAGGGTCCTACATATGTGTTGTCCCCAAAGTAATGGAAAATAGCGGTATTTCTCATTTTTCGGCATAGGGCATCGGGCCAAGTGCATGGGTCAGTAGCTCTTCGTACGATTTGCCTAAATTCGGCACAGTTCCGCAATGCAGGACATATATTCAAGTGTTTTCTGCAAATTGGCAATATTTATGTGACACCCTGTGAGCTGGAAACGTTTAGCT
Source organism: Protaphorura glebata (assembly GCA_034694305.1). NCBI lineage: Eukaryota > Metazoa > Arthropoda > Collembola > Poduromorpha > Onychiuridae > Protaphorura > Protaphorura glebata. The sequence continues at coordinate 13,174 of JAQFYE010002520.1, forward strand.
GAGCTACATCTAAAATGTGGACTCTATAAGAGGCCGAGCAGGGCAGAGGCTTTATACATTTATACACTTTATTCCCAATACATATTCTTGTACGTTCACCCGGTACTTGTTGTGTTGTACTTATGAATTCTGTATGGTGAACCCAATATACCCTTTAACCTTTGACTTCCCCTCTTTTTGTTCTTTCCGAAAGTTTCAAACAACTTGTACTCGTTTGTGAAGGACAAAAGTAGATATAGGCAGAGATATGTCTTTCTAATTAGCTAAATTGCTGTGCTCTTGATCAACTCTTTACAAACTAATTTCCTTTGACATCCTTCTCCCATGTTTAGGATTCTGAATAAGGTGGAATTTGCATTTGCATAGACATACTCGTACGTACGTGTGTTCAGTGAACGTACCAATATTTCCACGGATTCCTTTTCACAGTTCATTTTATTAAACGCAAATGGAAAAGAATCCGACGAAACCATTGTACCTTGCTCAGGAATGTGAATGGATTGACATTTGCAATTTTGAGCTTGCAGGAATTGAATTGATGTATTTTTTCGATGGAACCTTATATTTGTTACAAATTGAATATAGTGCTCATGGAATCTTAATATTGTTCTCTAGAATTGAACATTTTGAAGAAAGGCTCAATTCAATTTAAAAAATTAAGATGATATTGCCGGATAAAAATTGCGTATGTATATTGTTTAAACATGACAACAGGGAAAACGACATGCCGAGATAGCGCCCTTTCTCGTTGCATCTTAATTTTCTTCTCTATTGAGAATTTGTACTTATTTGGGGCATCCGCTTGTTTTATTGTAGGGTGGGGCGAATTGGCACATGTGCCAAGGTGGAAAATATTAGACCTGTTTACATGATGTAGAGGCGGATGTGAACAAAGTTAGGGGGTGGGGATGGGGTAATTGAGGTTGTAGTGAAGGAAATGTAATGAAGAGCTGGGAGGGGAAATGAGATCGTTAATTGTATGAGAAACAGAGATCAGAGTGGAAACTCAAACTCTCTACTTTCACTTTCCACTTTCTCCTTCATTTCATAGAATCTCAGCTCAGCCTCCGTCTTTTCTACCCATTTGACTACGTGACTACGTAAGGTGGCTCAGAATACTTTCCCCACTTCTGCAGCACCGAAATCAGATTACATATAACATTTCTAATTGGGATCCAACCCTGTAGCGTCTGTGATCTTCGTTTCTCAGTACAAAAACTGGGCCGAATAACTAATTAAAATGCACACTGATACCTACGACATGCAAAATGTGACATCGAGCTTTTACTATACTACTAGGATACCTTCCCTAGGCCAGATTGAAGAATACCCTGTCGGTATGAAATATGTTGCGATGCCTTACGGTGAATACAAATGAGAGTTTTACTCTTGTGTGCTTCAAAATCGGACTGTGAATTTCTGACACTTATGAAGCACCCTGTAGATGTATCATATAATCTCATCACTCCAGCTCCAACACTTTAAACTTCCTCGTTTCTTGTCTTTAAATTGGAGTTGTGAGAAAGAGAAGAGCTGAGTTGGCTAGTTATATTTATACTTGTACTTTAGTAGGGTAATGAGTGTGCGTGTGGAAGTGGGGAAGTGCATGTTCTCACCATCTCTTTTGTCTATTCTTGAACTCCGAACCCCACGCATTTAGAAGCAAAAACTATTCTATGCAAAACCCCTCTTTCCCTCAGGCTAGATTTACAACTCAGTTCTAATCTTAGAAAGGAATCCTCCTCCTTTCAACATAAATTCACTACTAATGCGTCCAGTAATCACGGAATCCTATCCGACCTTCCGACTCAGCTTCATTCAATTATTATTCATCGTCTCTTTCTAAACTTTTTCAGTAAAACCAGCCCATGAATGTCAGGGTTATCATCGATTAATTATTGTTCCAATGTATTTAGAACCCTTTGTCCTGTTAAATATATTGATACAACGAAACAAGCATCCCATTGCTGCAATTTTTCAAAAGTAGACGAGGAGAGTTTCAAAAATCCTGAGATTTTGGAATTTCGTTTTCTCAGAAATTCTAAGAGTACAAGACACGTGTTTTGACAGATTCTTGAAACGCAGCGTTAATTAACTGTCATACGAACGAAAAACTCTGTTGTCTTAAAGAAGGGGGCACAAAGTTTATGGGAAAAACGTCATTGGAAATTGATGGGGTTCTTATGTTTTAGTCAGTCGCATTTTGAACAACTTTTGTGAAGGTACTACCCCCGAAAAAACCGGTCGGCCGCTAGAAATACACAGGTAGGGACGTAAGGTGAAAGCGAGCGAAAGCAAAGTGAAAGTACGGCATCTTACATGGCAACCAGATTATTTCTTGCGGCCAAGCGGTTAGACTTTTGGGGGTAGTACCATCACAAAAGTTGTTCAGGATGCGACTGACTACAACACAAACATTCCAGCGATTTCCAACAATTTCAGGTTTGTGCCCCCTCCTTTCGTATAGATATACACCAATTTTTGGATTTCTCTGTCGCACATTGACGTTCTCGAACTTTCTCCATATATTCTGGTGGAGAAAGTAGTGAAAGCCTTTGAACACAGAATCTCCTTGAATGAATTCAGAGCTTCTAATCACTTAAATAATGCATCTACACAAAAATTAAAATGATCCCATAAGAAAATCTCTTCATTATTTCGATACTTCGAACTGGTTGCATTGGTGTTCTGTTAGGATGTTAAGAGTTTCTGTCACTTCTAGTTTCTATCTTCCCTATGTATAACATGTGGAAAAGTGTTCTTATAATGCCATTGTTTTCAGAAGCACGTTCTTATTCATAAAAAGATATTCCTACTTTTCTCTCCTATGTTTATTATTGTTCCACAACTTCCTTGTTAGGAATCCACACTTGAAACGAGTGGTCGGATTTGGATGGAATAATATCCCGTGCGGGAGTTACCTTTTTTTCACAGAAGCCATTCAAAAAGACCTTTCACTACATCATGCGGTTGAAAAGGACGCTGCCATATGACTCCACTTCCTGTTTCACACAATATTGACACGTGGATTATCGAGTCCAAGGTTCATGAGAGGGTTCCACATTGAATTCATTTCAACTTGCAAAGGGTCTCTTCATATCATACCCAACCGATTTAATATTCCTCAATTCTCCCAGAACCAACCACAAAACATTTATTCAATCGGAAGAATTGTGGAAAGATCAAAAGAAGATTTTAAATTCAAGAAAATTGTACTCTATTCTCCTTCAAACGAATATGTAAAGAATTGAAGAGAGACCAAGTTTACAAGGAAATCGCTTTTCACTTATTTATGGGTCTTCATCTTCCGTTTCACAGGAGTACAAGGAAATCAAGATGTAAATTCTATAAAAGATTCAGAAAGTGATACTGCTTCAAAATCCGATGCGTGCCTTTAATTAAAAATACGGCAGGGAAGACACTGAATTAGATTTTTGACAAAACAAAGTTCAAAATTTTTTAAATCCGCCAATGTCATTCACAGGGTGACGTTTATCGTATAGCGCTAGAGCCTCCATAGTTGTCTACAAAATGTGCCGAACTTTTAGTCTTATTCCAATTTCACATGTGAAATGAGTACCTTGTGAGAATGAACCCATGTACCATTTTGTTCTCAGAATCCCTCAAGTTGAATGACTACGACTACAATGTACGAACATAGAATTTAAATGGATTTATTTCTGTCATCATCATAACACAGCATACATGGGCTCAAAGAAATGACACTTGGTTCACATTAAATTTCAACAAGTACATTATGTATGTACATAATCAAACATGATTTCAAATACGTGATATAAAATCAAATAATATTTTCCTAATTGCTCATGCATTCATTAAATTTGTCAGGTTATTCAGTTCCGGAAGCAAATATAATGACAGAAATTTAAGATTCAGAAGTATTTTCAAAACAGTTGTCTAAAAATGGCCCAAGAGATTAATTTAGAATTCTACTTGCGGTTCAATGACGTACGCCAAGCTATGGAACTCCCGAAATAAGTATCTCGTAATTGGAAACGTTTAGACTCGAGGATTCAGAAATCATGTACTTGCGTATGTGGGGCACGTTTTATTTAGATTTGCCGGAAATCCTACTCGCTGGCTTTGAATGGGCAATTTATAAATAAGATCATTTTTTTTTCTCTACGGAAGCTTATAAATTACAGGATTATCTAATTCTGTCTTGTCAAAGAAAATCCATTGATTTCAATAAAGGCAAACAAGAATATTAGTTTGATTATTTTTAACATAACTACACACGTTGAAATAAAATTTACATATGTATATACTTGCTGTATACCTGATGATTGTCTTACATTTTGCGGACATTTAACACATAAACATTGCAGAGGACGTATTTTCAGTACCGAGTTGCACAGATGCAGGATAGCGCACAAATTCCAGTTAATTATTCTCTAGCCGTTAATTAAATAACAGTTTTTGGGTAAACGTAGGCCAATTTAACCCAGAAAGTGAATAAGAATCTCCGAATTGTTCATTTAGTACCGTATTTAAAAGAGCCAGTGTAGTGGAGTGGTCTGACTGTCAGACTACAATACTACAAGGATAGCTTAGATGCTATGGCTCTGCTCA
>JAQFYE010002521.1:0-17757 GCA_034694305.1 Protaphorura glebata
GACTTAAAATCGTTGTACATATAAAAGTTAAGTTATGAACCACCCTGTACATTGTCATTTGCTTAAGTGTTTGTTTAAATGTTTGAAGTAATTAAATGATGAGAATAATCGTAATTTGTAGTTGTACATAGTTGAGAGTAGGGAAGTTTGAGTATTGCTTTTGTGAATTAATATGGAGAAGTGGGTGATTCGTGACAGGACGTAATTAGTTCTCAAGACTCCAAGTCTTGTCTGAATCCGGAAATCTGCTGACGATTGTCATTTGACTAAGGACTCTGACTCAACAGAAAATCTTCCTTCCAAAAATCTTTAAAAGAGTCTCTCCAATTGAATTCACATATCAAACCAGGTCATTTTCAACTCCACTCACACGCACGCACATTTTCTCTCACTTTCCAGTTCAGATGGATCGGTTTCATTTCTACGACTTTCTCAATGTCACTCACAATTCACTGAAATTTACTATTTTCAATTATCCCAGTTTTCTCATCGTCTATCGCATTTGGTAAAAAATAGTTTTCAAATAATTATTTCAAATCGTTTTGTCATTTAAGAATTTTAGAAAATAATGTTCCTTATTATTTCGTCTTATATTTGGAATTTTTCGTGTTTGACTATCTGATTCGAAGGCAATCAGATAAAGGAATATCTGATTTTATCTGATCATTACATACACGTGTATTATTCAATATGTTGTTTGAAAAAAATAATGAATAATGTAAAAGAGTGATGTGAGTTTGATGCGTGATCTATTCATTTTTCTCTCATGTACAATGTCATGGAGCCCTGAGAAGAATGAGTGTATTCTATGGACTACGGGTGTCTAGCGGGTATCGTACTACCCGGTAGTACGGGCGGATGTCACCAATGACACTCACAATGGCTTTTCAATAGATTCTAGACGACTAGATTATGCATACAGTTTTGGAGGGACAATGGGTGGAATGACATGGAATAGAATCGGCTGACAATTGATGACAATGACGAGGAAATATAATGGACTCAAGTGTCATTCCTAAACATTAAGTCAACATGCATACATATGACACTGACCTCAAAGGACCTTACCACTTTCAAATACTTTTTGGGTCACAGTCACATAATGTCCATGCATTTTGGAATACGGTGCGCTAACTTGTATCTCTGATGTTTTAAGTTATCCCTGTCTTTTTCCAATTTCAGAAATTAAATTGGCTACGGAAACGCCTAATTTTTAATTTGCATTTTGTTTTGAAATTGTAGCCTGAACTTTCACCTGCTTTCACCATTGATCTTTACGGAGAAAGTGGAGAAAGTTTAATTCCTTTACCTGATCATAATATTGATTTTGAAAGATTTAATGAGATTCTGCATATCAGTATCGTACTTCGTACCCCTTGGAATTAATGAGTGTTAGAATATGCGGGAATTCTGCATTCAGTAGAAACCATAATTAGATTTCTCCACTTACATCCGCCCAGGGAGACTTGGAGCTAAAACCTTCCGTATCCGCCATTTTGATGTCCGAGCGCTTCGTGGCCATGTCTTCATAATTAAATTCATACAAAGCACGCCATTACCTTTTCCGTCATCACTTTGACTTCACAAAAATTCTCAGAAACTTTGAGTATTTGATACTTTCTAAATTTCTACTTTTTTGAACCAAGACTTACGACCTACGACATGAGACGACACCAATTTTGGTCGGGTTCTCGGGTTCTGGAGTTTTTCATGCAATTTGAGCATTTGCTACCTATTGAAGCTCAGAAACTATTTAAAACCCAATAACCCCAATCAAAATATTCATCGGATATATCGGAAAACCTCGGATTTCTCAGATCTCATTTATATCGTGCGCTTCTATGGACAGAGAGGTACACAATGGGATGTCTTGTACAGATTTTGCAAGTTAGCTCCGATCAAGGATTTTTTTTTGTCTCACTTAAATATATATTTTTTAATTTGAATGCTATTTAAATAGAGCCCGGGTCACTAGTAATGTTTGAGTGTTTTTCTTGCTTTCTCCATACACTCTTATGGAGAAATTAAAGAAATTAAGCTGCTGAACTGAGAAATCTATTTTCCAAATAAAATACCGCGGTTTTAATAGAAGCTTTACAGTATGTATTGTGGTAGTTGATGCGAGGCTTAAAAAGGGGATAATTGTGCTTCTTGATTATTCTGTTTGAATTTGAAGAGACAAGAGAGATATTCAAATTGAAGGAACTGGTTGTTTGTCCTACTTGGAGTCAATAGGTTGAGGTTGGATGATGCTGAGACACATTGGCCCATGACATTGGATAATAATGTAGCTGAATGGGTGAATGGGTGAATGACAAAGTTATGCTTCCAAAAGACAGAATTTTGCTATGAAGCGAGATTCGTTATTCCCAGTCCCATCGTCAAACAATTTCTCTAATGGGTTTCTATTTGCATGATGGAATGAAAGTGACGACGCGACGATGCGATGGGACTCAGACTCAGACTCAGACTCTGTTCAAATGAAACCATCGAACCTCAATTCCTCAAAGTTTTTCAACCAATTCTTACATCACAGTTCACTCCAGGAACAAAATACACGTGCGAACATGCAAAACAATGACCCACGAGGGAAACTCATGGTTTATTAATCAAAATTAGAATAATTGTTTTGAAAGATATTTGTAATTCGGTATTATCATAAATATATCGTAACAACGGTATTCCACATATTTTAAAAACCGGTATTGCATTCCCTAGTTAAGGTCACAAGATAACACGTCACGTGTCGGAGGGTTCTCACAAATCAGTGCAGTGTGTGACACCCTGGGAAATTCCCTTGCCAGAAAGGATAGATGACAAAACAGAAAAGAAATTCGGAATCGGAGGTCACCCTATATACTGGATGTGTAGTAAAATGTATGGGTAGGTCCAAATGGGTCAATTAATTATAATGAAATGCGTTCCAATTTTCTCTAACACATTTGACCTCAACAGCTACAACAGTAGAAAATGATTTTCTTAGGAAGACGTTTGAACTTTGAAGACGCTCGTAAATCTTTCTTTGGATGATATTTATGAAATGCAATTTAGATTTATATTTCATGAGTTCCTTGTACAGGGTGGTTCATAACATAACGCTTTTATCCGTTTTCCACATACACTACACACATGCAGCGTTTGAGTTTGGTTGCGGTAAGGTGTGGACTAAATTTAAAACTGAAGGGTTCATTGATTGTCTTACATTCATAGTATTTATACACCCTATGTTGAAGTTGAGTGTGAGTCCGTCGTTGAGTAGTGACACCGGCAGTCTCTATACATTTAGTTTGAAGCGTCTGATTTCAGACTTAAGCCATGTTTCCTCGGTTTTCTCTGTGTGACCTTTTTTCTCTAGCACTAAGAGTACCATTTCTAGGTCATATGTTACAGTCAACGCAATTTCTAAGAAAAGTATACGGCGATTAATGGCCATGACCATTCCTAGGGGTGAATGTCAATTAATAATTTGAGTGATCAATCACTATTATGGACGTACAGGAATGCAAAAAAAGGGATGGAATGTCATGAACCACCCTGTATTTGATATTGGTGGGTGCATTAGTGGGTCGGTAGAACATTAGTGTTATTAGTGAGTCGGAGGAAATGGAAGCTGTCAGCGTCATTCATGAGCTATGTGATGGGAATTGGGGACAAGGAATGGAGAGAAATCTCAATGGACATCATAATAGCCTGTCTTCATGACATGTCAACATTAAGAGGAACCTATGGTCACCACAGTACATACATACATTCCTTGTCCTGTCCAACCCAAATCCAAGAGGTCGGTCGGACTCACTAAATTCTTGGGAATCGTGGACACCACTTAGCCCAACTTGTCATCCGCCTGCCACTCGTAAACTAAAATTCCTAGAAACTATTTAACGTCGTCCACCTTATTTCCTAATATCTCCAACCTTATAACTGACTCTCAAGTATAATCCGATTTCAACGAAATATTGTCATTTTCCTTGCATTCCTGGAAAGTACGAATTGGTTAAGAAATTGATTCAATAAATAAAAAAGTACTAATTTGCCACACCCTTTAACCGTTATTGTTTGACTTCGAAATTGTCGCGTGCGCCTAATTTGAATATTTTGTACTCATTTGATGAAAGTTTTGGGGGTTTTCCATTGAAGTTATTAAAATATTCCACTCCTTGAAAGATAGCCGAAACCCTGGTCACTATTCTCTATGATCACATGATGTAATAGATATGAGGCTGATTCGTAGGAGATTAATTGGGTTCGGGTTCGGGTAAACCTATGTCTAAATTGTGTTTTCCCCTGAGGGGAATATTGGTTTCTAAGGCTTGAGTGACATGAAGCCATCCGAAGCTTCGTTTCATCCTCATCTCGTCTAATCCCTTTGTGTCTATGTCTGTAGTTGTCTGTTGAGTAGTTTGAGGCTAAAAATCCTCCTGTTTCGACACATAATCTTCAGTTCATGGAACGAGTGGTAAACAATCGATTCTCATCACAACTTCCTAAGTTCCCTTCCAAAAGCAAAAGCAAAAGTGATATCTGGATAATTATCTGATAATCTAAATGCCCGCAATATAATGCAGCCCAGAGCAGCCAAGGTATACAGACAGCTCAGATTTTCCATCCATTGTTTATCAAAACTGGGACTCATTTCCCTTCATTGCACTCAAACAAAATCAAAACATCCCGTCGTCTGCACTAATGATCTCCTTACAAGAAAAGAGAAGAAAAAAAAAGGACAAAAGAATACATCTGTAGAAGAAAAGGAACGGAGTTCAGAATATCTTTATCTTCCGGACACGAGTCAACTTACAAGGAAATCATTTACCATGTAAAAACCGTAAGAGGTCAATTTTGCTTGGAGAGATCAATTTCGCCTGGAGAGGTCAATTTTGCCTTGAGAGGTCAACTTTGCCTGGAGAGGTCAATTTTACCTGATGGGGTCAATTTTGCCTAGAGAGGTCAATTTTGCCTAAATAGGTCAGTTTTGCCTGGAGAGGTTAATTTTGCCTGGAGAAGTCAATTTTGCCTGGAGATTTTACCTGTGACGTTACAGACTCATTTGACCTAAAAAGTTACATTCATTTGACCATGTATTCCTAGCAGCGGAACGATTAAACTTTTCGGGGTAGAATCTTCACAAAAGTTATACGATAGCTCAACGACTACAACCTCTTAAAAATAACAGCCAAATCCAACCCCCTACCTTTTACCGCCTTTCTGAAAATCGAAGCTCCTAATCACATTATCAATAAGGCTGAATTCTTTCAGATTTTCAGGACCCGTCTTAGCAGATCGCTTGCAAAATATAAAAATGCCATGTGAAATGATTTCCTTGTAAATAATACGGTGGAGAATGAAGAGAAGTGGTAGAAATTGAGTAATAATTTGAGAAGGGATTGTTAAAAGTGGAGAAAGGAGATGTCTCACAAATTGGAGTCTGGGCTCCCTTTGGCTGCTTCACTCCTTGTTCAGGTTCAGAGGGAGAAAGCGAGAGAAAGTTTGTAATAAATTTTGAGAGAAACATATCTCTCTAGTTTGCGGTTGACTTCACACCGAATATCGATGTAATGTGTATTATCACTTCATCCCTCTCCTTTCTTCCCCTCCACGCTTCCTTTTCTATTCAAACATACACATTTTAAGTCCGCTTTCGTCTTCTCTGGTCACACCCGAGTGTTGCAAAGTATCTAAAGTTTTTAGAAATGGTTCCTTCTTCAAGAAATCTACCAGTTATTGCTCAAGAAACGTCTTAAACTCTTGGTTTGCGTTCCATCAGTTCCGATTTAGTGGGCATTCCTCAGATTTACAGATGTACCGAATATTCGGTCACCGAACAATACGACCAGACAAATATACATGGCTCTGATTTCGGACGGATGTGTCCTTAGAAATTCTGTTTTCGTATATATCTAACTTACTATCCGAACCAGGACCACAATTTGGTGGGACCCTATACATGGACTATTCCTTGAAGATGACACGAGACTTGGCACGCACAATGACCAGCAAGCTCCAATCTTAAGTCTTTAAAACTGAGTAAGATTTTCAGGGAAAATCCAAACTTTTTATTGTCACTGATTACATATCTTGAGACCTGACCTTGTCCTGCTTCTATGTATGATCTATACGGAAAGAGTGTACTGCTATAAAGCGTTTTTTATTAGGGTGTTTTAACATTGGATTATTGTGCGTAAGCTCTAATATACTCAAGTGCCGTCACGGTGTTGTAATTTGCATACCTCACTCAATACAGAAAAATATAATTAATATGTATTCTTATTATTTCAAGCCAGATTTCAATTTTTCAGACAGGTCGGAAGTTTCTTTCAGCAAAAATTAGTACTTTTTTCGGCAATCGTACGTTGATGACAGTTTGGTCTGAAAATCTTAGCCTTAACAAAAGAACTTAACTAGCATTGAGACGGGAGGTTGGTTAGATGTGTGAAGGGAAATATAGCCATGGATTTCATTATTCCTAATTAAAGTTTGAAATGAAATTAAAAAGAGTTAAATTCTATAGAAGATGGAAGGGCGGATGGAACTCTCATGGTTAATGTTCGTACAGGGTGTTCCATAACACTTTCAACGTCAAGTCTTTGCTGCTTTCATCAGAAACCCGATCTATACATTTCCTAAACACTTTATTAAACAGAAAAGTAATGAATTGTGAAAATCTGCACATATTTCAATTGTAACAACGATAATCATAAAATTTCAAAAAAAAATCAGAAAAACCTTCAATTTTTCAGGATATTGATTCCTTGTTTATTTTTCCAGTATCCAGACGTTAACGCATACATGCCTACACACTTTGCTATCCTCCTTCATTTTCTAACAGTCTAGGGATAGCCATTTTACATAGAACGAGTACCCCTAGTAGTAGGAAAACACCAGTCGGAAAATAAGCTCTGCAAAGCATTGAACTCCAGCGCATGGAAACACATACTACTATTGGACTATCGTTGTGAGAAAGTTATGAGTCACCTTGTAATAGACTAATTTTGAAATGAGATGAGATGTAAAGTTTCCTCTGGATGGAAGTTTGAAATGAGCTTAAAATTGGGGAGAAAAGGAGTCTATGAAAGTTTGGTCGTAGAGAGAGAGTCATGAATTGGAATTCATTTTAATTCTCTCGACTCGGAAGATTATGAAGAGATGGTCGGAGCATTAACAACTTCACTCACGTCTTGTCAAAGTAAACCAATTACGACTCTTCTCTAACCATGGATACCCTACTCGTACTTAAACCCATTGTACCTTTACAACGCTTTCTTATTAGGTAATCTCATACTGTCTTAACAAGTAAAATCCAATTTAGGATTTCAAGACTGGTGAACAAACGAACCACTTACTTCCAGTACCAAAACTTTGCAAATTCCTTCTTCACTATCGTTTTCTTTAGCATTATGAGCTTACCTAGTAGGGAGGTTGTCAATTTATTTTGCTTAGATCTAGAATCCCTAACATGGAATTCTCCATAAACCCTTTGATATGAATCAATCCGCTTATTCCATGTATGGAATTATTATTCATTTTGTCGATAAGAGTTCCAAATCTTATCAAACGAACCAAACTTGCATTTTCTTTGTGAACAAATAATGAAAAATATTTATGTTTTTAAATCCTTCTGAACTAAATATTCAACATCCAAGCTTAGAAATTATACTTATGAATTTCAATATTTCCCCATAAAATCTATTTCTAGATCAATAGAATAACAAGAAACATCTGACGACATGGAAAGGTACAATTATCACATTGTCATCGAAAATTAAATATTTATGAATTTACAAGGTAGTCCATATCTAACGACAATACCGTGTTTTTTTTTACAGAATATTTAATTTCAATGTGAACATAAAATCAGATGTGCAAAATCTGAAACGCTTTGTAGAGAATGTAATATCGAATTTTGTTAACTATTACGAAAAACGCATTTGGCGCAAACGCTTAACGCAAAATCAACAAACCACTGAATCAACAAATAAATTCATTCTATGAATTTTAAAATCTGTTTCAATATCGAATAGCGGAAATAACATTATTAATTATTATAAACACGGAAGTGCATAAATTATGCACTTCCGGGTTTTGAAATTTGATAGGCAATAAACCTGGATTTCATCACTGTGCGTACAAACAATGAATTTAACTACACCTTTTTGACATTGCCAATCCTAGTGAAAACCCGCCCGTGCGGTTGAGAGTTAAAAATAAAGCTGATTTTAGTGAATATAGGGTATCCACAAGAAAGCGCATAGTTGTCTGATTACATTTCGGCGTAGTTACAAGAAATTATGTTACGGTCAGGGAATTATTGATAAATCCTATGGATTTATTTTGTCAACGTAAACCACCCAGTAATTTTCTCAGCCTAAACCGGACGTTAATTTTTGCGACGAGTCCCAAGTCCCAAGGTACCATTGATTTTTATTTTGATGGTTTACGTTGATAAAATAAATTCTTAATGTTTATCAAGCTGACCGTAACATAATTTCTTGTAAGTACGCCAAAATATAATCAAACAGCTATGCGCTCTTTCGTAGGTATTTAAAAAGATAAAAACACTTAATTGATATTCGTCATAGAATATTCATACATCTGCGTATTTTTTTTTATTGAAAATGGGTCAGCATTCCATTTGGCCCAATGATGGACAAACCTAGCCTAGTAGTATGTAAGAATCTAGCGAAAAAAACTCATGAAAGAAAAGCACAGTCAGTGCGAGTCTGAGGAATCGAACCCCAGCACAAGGAAACGGGAGAGGCGACTACATACTAGTATGCTGCAATCTTGATTTTCATAACGCACAGTGGAATGCAAATATTATCCAAAGAGTTGAATTTTGAAAAAGGAACAATGATTTCGTGTAATTAGAAATATTGAATTCTGTTATCAAATTCAGATAGACCGAATTAGAAAGTTGGTCGTGATTGAAGGAAGGCACGTGGAATAATCCCGAGGTCAGCACGAGGCTTTCAAAGACGTTAATTGGATTTCAAACGTCGCACTTGGAGGGTTAAATTTATTTTTTGAGAAGAGATAATGAAATAGAAGACAATGGATGGACAAAATGAGAATGCGTCACCGAACCCCACACGTGGAACAATGCAGATAACCAATTACTTTCTAGAATTGAACAAAACATCGTAAAACTAAATCATCGCAATACTAACTAAGGACGTCCTCGTGTACAGGGTGGTTCAGAACATTTGACCGAAAACAAACGTGGTAAATATATATTCTCAAGGTGATTCATAAGTTTCTACTTCTCTCAACTATAACCTAGCTTAGCAGCATCTGATTTAAAAATGAATTTGGAATAGGATTTCGGTACAGGGTGGTCCGTATTTGCTTCAGTATAATCTATGAAATGATATTGTTGGTGCAGTCTGTAGAAAATGTATATTTTACGTTTATGTGAGCTGCAAACCTGTATGGAGTACTCTGAACGCTCGTCTATTTTGTACGGCCCAGGACTGAGAACTGAGTGGATGCACTTAAGGTTCAATAATTTTATGTATTTTCTATGCAGAATCTACTTCATTTTCCGACCGCATAAACATTTTGTGAAATTTCATTCCAAATTTAAACAGTCAACTCTATCCAGGAAGGAAGGAAAGGAAGAGTGTGACCCAATTTATTTTGAAAGGTGGGAATTTGAGTCCGAACGAAACTTCATTTCCTCTCAAGGTGAACACTAACGCTTCCTACAGGGTGGTCCATAACCTTCTGACACCACAGCTAGGAATTTAAAAATTTTACGCTGTGGAATATTATAGGTTGTCTTCTAAAATAACCCTACTCTAGAGGTTACTAATGAATTGACGCCAATTTACAGTCAATCGTTTTAGTGGAAAACATTTCAAATTCTTGTTGATTTGAAGCAGATTCCAATGCAATTTTAAAACTCTCATAAATATCAGAGAGTGAGAACTCGACTTACGGAGAGTGTCAATTAAAGTGTGTATTTCTCGATGTTATGGAGCACCCTGTGTCCGTGCACTGTTGCATTATTGGTTGACTGACTCATGAATTTGGATTTGATAGTATGGAGAGGAAGGAAATGGCCGGATTTAATGTGTTTGCCATGCACTTTCCATTTTCTAGAGGATGACAGTATGAGGAGAGACAATAATATGATTTGGGAGACTTTCACTCTTCTGCCCCAATTTTTTGGTGAATATTTTGGAGAGAGAAAGGAAATTGGGGGGTAAATGAAGAAGAAGGGACTCAGGTTGGAGTCATCTGTCAATGTCACTATCATTAATTCCATAGTCCTTTCTCCACAGTATTATGAGGTCTTTAAACACTCTCTTAACTATCACCCCTTCATCTCTCCATTAGCTACTCTACAGGGTGGGTCATATATCTTAACCTTTTCAACCCTGTCCATTGTAGTATAATGGGATGTGTCTCTTCAGTTTCGCTGTCCTGGGGTACAATTCTGTGGATTAGTAGGGCTGACTATGTTTAATTTGAAGAGGTGAATTGGTTATTTGTAAAATGTATATCTCAACATTTTACGATTGCGAACATCTATGGGTCGGCGTCGGACTGTACGACGGGAAAACTAACTGCAATGAACCCTGATATCTGGGTAAATGCCACAGTGTGCTAGAAATAAAGCGATGACCTTTTCGGACCCCAGCCCCCCGTATAGGAATTAGCGGTTGTGCTTTATGAACCACCCTGTGTTGTCGAATACGTTCTAATTTCCTCTGCCTCACAATATTTAAAGACAGAGACACATTTTGAGACGATGACATGATTCCACAAGGAGGATTTTCCAGTTAATCTTTGGAGCTCGACTGGGGAAATCTGAGGACTTATCTTAACTTACACAATTACCAGGCTACATTTCAACACGTCGTAGTCCTACTCCTACAAAGTCACTTGACAATCCTTTCTTACTTCGTGAGCCCATACTGCCAAAAAAAAATCCAGTTTGCTATTTCAAGACTGGTGACATTAAGCTTATGGAGATCCTATTTCTCCCGTGTCGCCAGTTATGATGTTGTGGCTAAGCATTACTAGTACGTCAAAACTTTCAGATTACTGCAGAAGTCAAATCACTTTCAGTGGGACCAAAATTTTCCAAATTCTATTTTCTTTTGGACATTATGAGCTCACCCTGTAGGAAGTTGTCAAATTATACTAGGCCGGACAATTCTTAAATGATACACATTTTACACAAAAATTCATATTCGAATAATTTTGTCATCAATATTTGTCCGGGAAAAATTATGCCACTCAAATTTTTTATCCTGGATAACTTTTATGTGTCAACAAATTGCTATTTCTACAAACATTTCAACATCGACTTTGCAGTACCAGTTCTAGAATAAAAACTTACCTTAAATGATTTTTGTTTTTCAGTTGTTCCCTCGAATGTTTTTTAACTTTATTATTTCCGCAAAATTTTCACAAAATGTTTGATTTATCCATGAGTCTCAATACCACAGAGTTTCTATTTCAAGAAATTAAGAGCCTAATTTAAGATTCTCGTTAGAGTGTTCGAATTGGAGAATTTTAGGAGTTACATTCTGATAAAATACGATGAATTAGGAAACCAAATTGGGATAAATTTTGAGGAGAAGTTGACAAGAGGGTGGTTGGTTGAGGACTGGATTTTAGAAAGAGAGCTGAGTTGAGGTGAATTCTGGAGAAGTCTGGAGTTTCTTTCTCCGCTCCGAATTTTCTCCCGGAGAAAGTGCTGGGATTTGGACTCACATCCTGTCCTGTCCGTTTGGCTTTGAGTTCATTTAGTCAAAGGACAAAGACATGGGAAGAAGGACAACACCTTGTTTTCTTGTCCAGAAATTTATGAGGCGATAAGTTTCCATGGAGGATCCAATTTAATGATCATGTATCCGGGGCGGAAACATACGTCAAATCACAATATAAAATGTCCAGTCCGCTCGCATCTCAATTTTAAAAATACAGGGTCGTCCATAACTTCTTGTATACTCACTCGCTAATACCGGAATACCGTATACCCACGTAATTATACCGAAAAGCAGGAATAAAATATTCGAATCTGTGTTAAAACATTCAAATTCAAAAATATCTGAAATTTTATGATTTATGATTTATGAATATGATATGATTTTACAAAATACTTGTATTTTCCCCATACCAGGAAATTTGATATTGTTTTCAATTCATTAAAGTGAGAATTTCAGAAACCTTAATTTAAAGAAGAATTGAGATATTCTTTGACTGGGTTAATAATGGACGGTTTTGCATCTGAAATTAAAATGAACATTGGAAGTTTTGTTGGAAAATGTTGACTAGAAATTTATCCGTTTGGATGTAGTGCCAAATGTAATATTATAGTGAGGACTGACTTGAATGTCTGGATGTGTATTGTGATATTGTGTCTGTGTGTTATGCCATGCCATGCCATATTATATGTCTGGAGAATTGCGAATGTGCGAAGTGCGTGTATGAATTAAAATCTCACGAGTATTCGGAACGGAGGATTGCCATGGGATTCCCAGAAATAGACCAGATTTACCAAACTCGATACCTCCATCCGGTTTTAAATTGAACGGGGAATCGATTGTCTCGAGTAACCTGAGAATCAAAATTACCTATTTCATTAATAACAGGAAGCCGCACATTTTCAACATGGTAGGGTAAGGTGTCCTAATAAGCCCCGGTTTTATAATACGCTCGGCCTATCCTGAACTATATGATCACGTGACCCTAAAAGCACGCCGATAATTAAATGGTGATTGGACGTATTAGGACACTGGGACGAATAAAGACACCTATAAATTGCATTACCTAATATTAAATTGAAGCCCAGCCCTCAAATCCGTCATTTCTGGTGATGGTGTCCAGAGTGTAAGAAAATCGATGAACATAGCATAATTGAAATTGTCGTAAGTCATTAGGTAAATATTACAGAAATTATGTATTTTATTCTATGGTTTGCCACGTGGAAGTATTTTTTTTTCTTAAAATTTTGAGAACTTTCCATTGTAGTTGAGAGATAGTGAGACAATAGGTTATTACGTTGGGAGTCTGATTTTGTCCAATTTCACTGATTGTACAGAGTTTTATGAGTTACACAAGGTTCAACTCTGTCACGTGTGTCGTCAATAAAAAAAATTAGAAACTCGATCATGTCATCAGACTCCACGTTTCGTACTCTTGCACTTTAGAATACAAAACAGCTAGTCATTTTCTTTAAGATTTGGAACCTGGAAGTAGTAGTGTTCGGTGCATCCTCGTACCAAGCAGACCACCATATCACCATCATCCACTTCACAATTCAATTAGTTTAATTCAAACCACACTCTGCTCAATAACAAAGAATACTTTTTTAATTTTTGTATTTCAATTCAACATTTTTAAAAAATATCAAATTGGTAGGCCGTTAAGTACTCAACATTTCATTGCAAGGTGGATTCTTAGTCGATAATATCTCGACTTCTTAATGAATAAATAAACTTCATTCTTTAATTGACGTTGACTGTTAGAAATCTTAGCGTATGTTTTGGTTGCTTTCAATTTTAAGAGAAGTTACCCCCAGCAGTAGGAAGAGACGACAGCTGTCCTTACACGTCCTAGGAATATCTCGATATTTTGAGTTAACTTGAGAATTTCTTTGGGACAAGTTTCCAAAAGCCTTTAAAAACTTTGGAAGGCGTAAAATTTATAAGATCCACCTTGTCCCTCTGCATAATTTAAAAAATACGACTTTTAGCAATATTTATTTTTATTTCGTTTAGGACAAAACCGAATAAAAATCATGATGTCGAGAAATCCGGTCCGCGATGAGGCCTACAGACAATGGGCAACACAACACCATTCTGACATTCCGGCACCATTGGTACGGCCGTGGGGCCCCCCACAACCCCCTTTCACGCCGAAACCAGACGGAATACCCTCAGGCTACCCGCCAAACGCATTAATTCCGGTAGATGATACACAAGTCAACAAACAGTCAAGATCACTTCGGGGTGGTACTCAACAACAATCGACAGCTCGTGCGGACAACCCTCAACGGTCAATTATCATCGTCAATCAACAGACGTCTTTACTTCGTGGGCCTAAACAAAGACAAGGGTCAATTTTGGTCGAAAATCAACAAATCCACGAATCCTTATTTCGTGGTAAAATCCAACAACAGTCGTTACGCCGTGGTGCCAAGTTCAAAGGGTCGGTGCGTGGTACCAATCAGGTTGAAGGGTCACCTCGTGGTATCACTCAGGTTGAAGGGTCACCTCGTGGTATCACTCAGGTTGAAGGGTCACCTCGTGGTATCACTCAACCGGAAGGGTCCGTTCATGAAGTCAATCAGCGGCAATTGGCTGTACGTGATGTTAACAATTTTGAAGGGCTACCTCGTGGTGTCGTCCATTCTGAAGGGTCACTTCATGGTGTCAAAGAATTGACAGGGTCACATCATGGTCGAAACCATTTTGATGGGTCACGTCGTTGTGCAAAAGATTTTGAAGGGTCACCTCATGATAACACTCAACTGGAAAGGTCAGTTCATGGGGTCAATCAGCGCCAATTGGCTGTACGTGGTGTTAACAATTTTGAAGGGTCACCTCATGGTGTCGTCCATTCTGAAGGGTCACTTCGTGGTGTCAAGGAATTTGAAGGGTTACCTCGTGATCACCAAATGCTACTGTTGGAACAACAATCTTTACTTCGTGGCCTAAGCTATCAACAATCATTACATCATGATAGCAACCCCCAAGGGTCATTCCGTGGAATGAATCAGGTGCAAGGGTCACTTAATACTACAAATCAGACTCAAGGACCACTGTCTGATGTCAACTATGTAAGGCCGAGCATTTCAAAGACAGTCTCTCCAATCCGTTTTTCGCCAAGACGATATCATCTGAATCCGTCACCATGGCCGACCTACACAAATCCAATTTGGCCAAATGAAAATGTAAACCGTGAGAGTCAATCTCCAGGTCAACATCCTTTCAAAAAAACGAATGATCATCAGATGCAAGCCGTTGACTTGACACGCCCACGTCGTGGAAAACAAACATTGGGTCAACGTCGTGGAAGACAAACAATGGGTGAAGGTCAGAGCGCAGAAATGGAAGCACAGAATCCAAACTTATTTATCAGTAATGCCCAGTTTGGAAATATGGGTACTAATTGGGTTCCTCAAATCCCAAGACGCCTGAATTGGAACACTGCGCAAAATTACGGGCAATTTTATCCACCTTTAGCGCAACCACTACCGCAGGTGCAACCACTACCAGCCATTCGTCCAAATTTCGTTCCCCAATATGACCCAAGACCAGTCGACATTATTGACCTTACTGGGGATTCCGAAGATGATGTAGAAATGAAACCTGACCTTCCTATCCCACTACAGGGAGCGGAAATTGTCACTCCTGAAGAGTTGAAATCAACTGATGAGTTCATGGACGAACTTCGAAGCAAATACAATTTTTATTAGTTCAAATATTGCATATTTGTTTCGTAATTCTTTTTACCTACTCATTCATTTACAATACGGATTGGAAATATTGGCATCAAATTTGGAATTTTTTTCTGATATTCATTGGGAATAAAGGGTATTAAAAGAATCGCGAACAGCCATCATATTTGATTGAATTTTAGGATTTTTGAGAGCACATCGCACTTTCATTAGGTTTTTTAACAGTAATTCAGTACACAAAATTTGTATTTTTGATTCATTGTCTCACAGTAGTAAAGCTATGAATTTTAATCACCAGTTTTCAAAGCGGAATAGCTCATTGTCTCCAATTTGTAGTAATTTTTAGCCCAGTGTAATAAAGTTTATAATTTGGTGGTGATGGGAATCGAACCCAGTACTGCCACTCTGGTGACGAATGGTTGAGTCACCACACGGACTCACGAAGCAGTACTGCGTTAGCCCTGGGTTCGATTCCAGGTGCAACTATAAATTTTTAATTGTCCTTCACTTCATTGGACTAAAAGTTGTACATTTATAGTATTTACCAAACATAAAGTTGTCCAATTTAAGCATATCTAGACAGAGAGTTCGATAATAGCTTTATTTATTTGCGCGTTTAAGCATTTCAGGCTTAACTGTTGTAAATAAGTGGACTGTATTTGATAACAGGAAAAATTCCAGAGAATAAAAGTTTGTCAATTTGTTGAATTCTTCAGAAAATTGACTAAAACTAGACCTATACATATAGTTTCTTCTACATTATTTGAATTCGGGAAAAAGGGACTTAAACTTTTGTAGGACCCAGTAGGAATCATTTTACGGAAGGATTTCAGGCCAAGCATCAGCTTCAAATCTAAAGCGTCTTATGTCCTGGACTGGTTCTAAGAAACCGCTGCCGAGACAACTCAAAACTCCATATCTCCTCCTCCGTTCCCGTGTTGTACAAAAAGATAACACGTTTACGAAAGCCTCACAAGGAAACCACTTTACACATGATATCAAACAGGACCGATTCACAAATAACGCCGAAATAAATTCAATTCATTGCTAGAAATTTACCAAAACTTTCCCAACTTGTCCCTCTAGGGATATTCACCCTGTATGAAATAATTCAGAGGTAAATGAGAAATCATGCAATAATTTTATATTTCAACCAGTACATCCAGGAGTCATGCCGTGAATGACTGATCAGAAATCCGGTTTCTATTTGAAATCGACTTCATTTGTCGAGTCAATCTTCGTTAGTCTAGAAGTTTAGTTTTGAAATTCAGAATTTCTGAATATTACAAAGAAAAATCAAAATAATTTTTGAGAGAACACAAATTCAACCAAAAAACATTTACTGTGTATTGGGAATGTCGCGTCGAAACTGTATATTTAGTTTTACACATGAGAGGGGTTCCTCGTCAACAAACTGGGTGTTTATACGTACTTAGAGAACTCGAGTCATCGTTTCCAAGCAATCCACCTGTCTATCACGCACTTTGCAATTCAGACTTTATTCAAGTCCGGAGTCCAGGGACGATATTCCACTTTTACTGGAAATGTACATTTCTTGAACGCTAATTCGATTTTCGTAGAATCAAATTTTACCTTCGGATACAGCTCATGGGCACAACTTTCATATGGATCGGTGTAGTGGAAATTTAGTCTAACCATTTTAGACTTCATAGAAATTCGGATGACTCAAAAAAAAATACGAATCCAGAGAATCACTTTGCAAAGTGAAAGGTTCGATTCCTTCTGGTTGTAAATGTCTGGCGGCTCTCTTAAACCAAACGTTTAGGATTACGGCGTTTGATTCATTTCTTATTCGCAGTATTCGATCTTACCCGTAGAGATTCGGTTGTTTTCTATATCATTGACAAGTTATGTTAGGTCAGATTAGGTTAGGTTACTGCTTAGTCGTGACGTCACTGAACCGCCGACGTCATAACTGGTGACACGGGAGAGATAGGGTGTGTCAAGTGTCACTTAGTAGTTTAGAATTAGGAAACTGGATTTTGTTTGGACAGTATGAGCTTACCTTGTAAGAAAGCGTTGTCAAAGTTATATGGGTCTAAGTAAGAGTTTAGGACGGTGACGGAATGTTTTAGATTTTAGATTCGTCATGACGACGAGCAGGTGAGAGTTGGTGAAGGACGGACGACGTCCACGTGGAGTGAAAGATTTGAAAGGAAGAAAATGTGGATGGAATACGAGGGCCATTCCTAAAGTTTTTTCCGAAGTTTGAGAGACCATAGCTCCGTTGTTCTTTGGCGGATTTGCTCAAAATTTTGCAAGGTTGTTAGCTATGTACTGGTATATGCGTGGCCAAAATTTCAAGCATCAATCGTAACCCAGTCTGG
>JAQFYE010002522.1:0-17757 GCA_034694305.1 Protaphorura glebata
ATTGTAATTGTAATTTAGTTACTTTCACGCCTTTGAAAAGTAATTGTAATTTGTATTTAATTACATTTTCAAAGTAAGTAATTGACCCAAGTCTGACGTTTGGAAACTTTTTGAACCCTGAAATCCAACATCCAATTTCTTCGACATTTTCGAAATTGTTGGTACTATTTTTTTTTTCATTAAGAGTAAAGTTATAGCTGTACACGTTCCAAATTTCGAGGTTTTAGCGCGCACGGTTAAGAATGGAGAACCATGCAGAAGTGACCAAATAAAAAAGAAGACACCCACGTAATGTCTGTATGAAATTGATTAATTCTAAATATTGTCACTTAAATAATGAGAACAAATTACTGGGATAGGTTTGCTGACTAAATATGGAACCCTCATAAAATGTGAATTTTTCTGGAACATTCCTATCGTACTGGTGTACGATGAAGACGATATGGACAAAGTTATGAAAGTGGCCAGTACGATTCGCCCACCAATTGAAATTGTGAATATGTACCGGACAGCTCGAAAAGACCGATACCACACCACAGGGATTGTGAACACGTACGTTAATAGTCCATTATAATTTATCCAAAAAGTGAATGCACAGGAATTTAAATGAGAACACACAAGCCATCATAATGTAGCGGTATGGGAATCCGACCGTACTGCATTAGTCAGGAATTTCGATATTCCGGTTGTGTTCTGGTTGGGTGACCTCGAATCTATAGCAAGGTTTTACGCCTGGGGCGGTTTTCCTACTATCGGCAGCTCAATATAAGTCTACAGCCCGAATGAGGAATTCGTTAATTCTCAGGATGAGAATTTGGGTAAGCCAAAAGAATCCTGAGTGAACAACTCTAGTTATAGATATGTAAATACCGGACGAGTTGGTTACATGGGATTTAGTCATCTGCGCGCTGCGCTGAGAGGAGGAGAATAATAGAATATTCAGACTCGCTTTGAATACCTGTCTGGTCGACTGTAACAGTCCCAATCCCAGTTAAAATTGGTAAAAGGTTGGCCGTGACTGCCAAGTTCAGTCGAAGTGCACTCAGTATTTCTTTTTTAAATTAAATTTGAAAATCTAGTCAGTATTCAGTTTCACCTAACGCGTTTGTATCAAACTTTGTTCCTCAGCTTTGTCTATAGTCAGAAATCTATTTTTATGAAGTTCTCTGGTCTTGACAGTCCATAATCTTAATGAAGTTGGTCGTCGAATCATTTTACGTTATTCATAATTACTATACTTTTCTACCCTTCACAGACAAGGTGACGAATGGCATCGGTTGCGAACAGTTTTGGTCTCCTCAATTCAACTTCCAAAGTACATCCTGAAATGTATTGAGGGCTGTGACGTAATTGCTAATGATTTTGTAAAAATGCTCAATGGTTTTGAGAATGGAAAGATCGACGGTTTTGATAATTTGATCGTACGGTTTTGTGCTGAAGGTAAACCACATTATATATGTTGGCTGCTATGATGTTCTACATGAATTTTTCAATATTCTTTCTGCTTAGGCTCTTGCTCAAATGTTCTTGGGAAAAGGATGGGGTTTCTTCAGCTGAATGTCCCCAACAAAATGGATGTTTTCATCACTTCACAGGAACTGTATTTCAAGGCTCTGCATACGAGTTTCTACGGATTTCCGTGGTGGAAATATGTTCCACACCGGATTTGGGATGAACTGGTTCAATTGGAAGACTCCACTTATGAGTATATTTTGTGATTTGCGATTTATGTCTTATTTTCTGGACATATGTATTAGCTTTTTCCTTCCCATAGTATATTCAAATTCGTCGTCGCAGAAGAAAGAGAAACAGGGCCAAAAGGTTTACTCAAGCTCATCTTGGCGTCTAACGATATCCACGAACTGGACAAATTGGTTTTTGCAATGGATATGGTTATGGGAGCAATTGAACCGGTGAATTGACTTGGCATGATAGTTGCGTAATTTTCATCATATTGTTCAAGGTTTATACTCATCCGTTCTGTAGGTTCTAAACTCCTTGATATTCACCTTCCATTTCATCACTAGTACTCCGGGAGTTCAAGACAAGCTGTACGAGGAGTTGAAGAATGTATTACGCGAGAAGGATTCGCCGATAGATGAAGATACCCTTACACGAATGCCCTACTTACGATCGTGCATTTGGGAGGCTTTTCGACTTTCTCCAACAACTCCGAACATGGCCCGACTAGTAGAAACGGAGATTGAGCTTCAGGGCTACACAATTCCGCCATTTGTAAGTACTTATCTCAGGAATATAGGCATTAGAATGCCAATAAGCTAATACACCATGTTTGTTCAACTGATTTAAGACTTTACTGGTTTGCCAACACTGGCACGCCTGCCTACAAGACAAAAATTTCTACCGTGCCAAGGAATTTATTCCTGAAAGATGGATGTCTGATTCAGAGGTTCGAACGGAAGAGTTTCTTCCACATCGTGGAAAACTTTACCATTTTGGTTATGGGAAACGGGATTGTCCAGGCCGACGCTATGCCCTTATGGAAATGACCACTCTATTAGCAAAAGTATGTTTAAAATTACAGAATCTGCGGATATCCAGCCAATACCGCCCTTGATATCCCTGTTCAAAATCAACGTCATTGTCGAATTTCATAATTAATCTTTATTGTTCTGACTGTCCGTAGGTATTTCGGAATTTCAAAGTTGAATTTGACGCTCCAGTTGCAACAAGATTTGAATTTCTGCAATCTCCCGAGCTTCCAATTAATGCCAGGCTGACTCCGCGACATGACTGAAAATGTACTAGACTCAATAGTTGGATAAATCAAGACTATTATATATTTTTACCATTTACTGATTATTTTATCTGTGCTACCCGCGATAGGGATTAGATTAGTCTTCTTCATCTTCCAATTGTCACCACATTAACTGTTGACTCTATAAAATAAAATTATATCTGCGGTTCGCGGTGTCAATAGTAGCAGAATCTACTTAATAACAACGCCTTGAATAGGTTCTCCAATCCATTATTTATTCCAGGGGTTTTGTGGCTATAATTTTAGTTTCTAATATACAACCGTTATCCCCATATCCTCCTGAGCAGGTTTTCCGATCGATTACTCGGGCTCAATGAAATCACCGAGAAGTATGGGCGTTGTGTACAAGTATAATCAAGAAATAAATCTAAAGGAACAAATTTCACGTGTCATTCTCTTTCTAGACGTCCGAGATAAGTAGTTCCGTGCAACTCTTGCACGCCTCTAAAGCATGGAGACCTTCATTAGGGCCAATGTAATACTTATAAATCATAGATTTATTCATCCAAAAATTAATAATGAAATAGGTATAATAGAGTACAACTTTATCTAATGACCAGGTAATATGTTTTTCTGGAGGAGCAAATGGTAGTTGGATCAGGGTTTAGTATGGATACACCAGGTGTCACAAATTGGTATTTTCCGCACGGACACCAACCAGCCTTCTCCACTTCAGGAATTCTTTTTATTCCGAGTTTCACATTTCTCTTCCCTCGTGTCACACTCGATCAGACAAGGTCATCTCTGCCTTTTTCCTGTATGTTTCCAGGTTCCAGCTGAGAAAACAGCTCGGAACCAAAAGTCATATTTTCGACTGCTACGTGACTGCCATGGCGTACTGTCATCATCCTCCCATTAGTTTTTTCTTATAATACTCATAAGTGTAGCAAAACTTTACTTTTATACTTTCACTAAACGAATGGAGCTGGAGGTTATTTTATCTCAGCGCTATAACCTCGGCCCGATTCCCCCTGATATTTATCGAAACCAGCTTATTCTTATTTCTGGTGTTAGACATCGGAACTATTAGTGCCATGAATGAAAGACATCATTTTTTGGATTGCTTCCAAATGACTGAGAAATATTTATTTAAATTCACAACAAAGCACGCCTGGAGTAACTCAATTACCCCTTCAATTACACGCATGCTTTGCCGTAACTCTAATGAACTAGGGTTTTGCCTTTCAAATCGGACCGTTCGAATATTATATTGGTTGAATTCAGAGTGATTTCTGTTTCACGTAAAGGAGTAGAATCTAGTGAAACCGATTGGATATCTCAGCATTACCAGCCCTACCTTGTATCTCTGCTATCACTAGTGATGAAGTTATTCCATTCTGGGTTTAAGATCGAACCGGCCGTTTTGAAAATGCTGACGTAATAGTCAGATTGGATCAAACTACTCATTTTCTACTCAATTAGAATCTTAATATTATTGAAGAAATAGACGGTAACCCGAAATAATTGTCAGTACTTAACTCCAATTACTTTAACTTTGTCAAAAAACAGAGTACTGAAATTCCTGTCACTGAGCATCGTCCAAATCTACACATGATATACACAATTACATTTCGTGTAAATCTCGATGACCTGTACTAGTGTACTTCAGTACTTCACAACTAATCGCCTCTTGATTGTCACCCGCCAGATTATTAATAACAAAAGTAACACTACGTCGAAGTCCAACCCCACTACTTTCTGGCCTTAACATGAACAAACCAACCAACATGTGTTCTTCGGATCTTGAGAGCAACAAGAATAAATTGAGTGAAACATGCAGAAGCGTACTGGACAGTGAGCGATGTCAATTTTTAATAATTTCAAATCAACATAACTCAATGTATTACATATGCGGCAATAAATGACCGAAAGTTAAAACTCTGGATGATGAGGCTATGTGCGGAGTGATTCAAAATACATGGGTAACGGCTCTTGTCAAATTCAATTCACTCCAAGTCAGGTCGCGATTTGCCTGCGGTTAATAAATCGGCTAGTCGCACCGGTGGTTCTGAGGGACGATGAACCTTTTCCAGACCTAGTTCCGTTAGGTTCGAGGTGAGTAAGTTCCCTCATCGTCATTTTGTGCAATTCTGTGCCCATTCAAAATAATAGCAGTATAGCCAAAAAAAACTAAAAAAAAAACACCTGAAAACTAATTATACCTTCAGTCGTATTGCTTGGTTGTTCGGTTGACTTAGCTTTGGAACTAGAAATGAAATAATAAACCGTATTTCAATAAAATACCAGCAACCAATTTCTTTTTCAAAAGTAATGAACACTAAACCGAGTCGAAGGATGTTCATACAGATCTCCTACTAACTTCAGACAATCAAATTCGTCATACTCAAACTGAGATATTTTGAAGAGAAAACGTTTTCGGTGCACATTGGTACTAAACGATCGAAGTTCTTCCTTCATCCATTTTTTCCCCTTGTACCTGCTATCAATCACTGTAAGGAAATATGATTATGAGAAAAAAATGATGAAAAGACACGACACATTTAAAAAGCGGACGATTAGATTGACTCACCTCTCTTCAGAATACCTTTAGCGCCAACGCAAGGCAGCGCATTACAAGCCTCCTGACTGATCGTAGACAATTCTGGTTTAAATACGTCAATATACCGTCCATAGTCCAAAAGAAGTACTCGCACCGAGTCCTGCTGTTTGAAAGGATTCTCTACTAATTGCACCCTAATTTAATAAGAAACTAAGATTCAAAAATAGAATTTCGTATATAACAACGCACACACAGCAACATTCTACTTCATTCGTTCGAAATAGAATCATCTGATCTAAGTAACGGGAACACAATTTCGAACAAGCTAGAGCAAAATAGAGATATTCTAAAGAATTACCTGAAAAACAAAATGCAGAGATTCGTAAAATTAAAAAGTAATGGCTGATCACACTAGTTCTAGTCCACTAGTTAGAAATAGCTTTAGCTTTAGACTTACCTCACACGTCGTCCCAAATCCTTCAAATAGATAGAACAAAACAAGCAATCCCTGATTACATCTTGATAAGTATGCTGATCATTCGAATCACTCCATCTCTTATACCAAACATGTAAATCTTTTTCAAGTTTTCGCAAATTCTTTTGCACTCCGAAGGGTTGGATCTGACAAAACACAAATGTTGAATTTCATGCAAAACTATCTCATTTATTTCGGGAAAACTTACTGAGAAGTCTCCAGGATTAATCGTTTGAACAATACGAACGTCAATCATGGCACCAGTCCTAAGTTGTACTCGCTTTCCTCTTTCATCACACCAAACTGCACCTCTCATTTCGATTGTTTCGAAGGAATCGTACGTAATATGTTCATCGGTCAGTGCCTGCAATTTATGTTCAGGCCAGGGGCGAACAAACCCTTCCTTCCCTTCCGTGAGCATGATGTCAGAAGCATGAACAAGCTCATCATTAATATCCTGGAAACGTATGATTTCAACCGCGGCACACTTCTCCTTTCTTGCATATCTTAGTGTCTGAAAATCGAATATGAGTTTCATAAAGTATATCTGGGTGACAGCAAAGGTATTTCAGTCGTCCTAGTAGACTACGATGTAATAATACTTTAAAAAATCATTATTCCATTAATTGTAAGTAGAAACTACATCTCACCTCGACACCAATTACTAAGTCTTCATTGATTAGACGACGAAAATAGCGCATATCCATCTCTTCAATATTAATAAGGCGAGCCTTTAATGCCTGTTATGGCAATAAACATTATGGAATTAATTACTGCAAGTCTATGATACGATATATGATATATGATTTCGTTGAGTTTTCAGGCAAGAAAGGTGGCTTACCTGACGAGGAAAATAAGGCAAATACTTATTAAGGACGCCAGACGGCACTAAGGTGTTTTTGAAAACAGTAGCAGTATTCCCGAAGTCAATGAATTCAACTGTAACCTACGAAGTGAAAACATTTCAGTAATTATTGCAAATTTAAAGCCAAAGTGATTCCCACTATTCTGCGAAAGGCCACTTAACCGAAAAAGTATCTCAAGAATTAAAACTGGACGCACTACTTTTTTTGCACAACATTTACAATGCTAATTCACTCCGGAAATGCATTAGAGCTAACTATAACTTTAAATAAGAACAGATAACAAGTGATCCGACTATGATAAAAGAGGATGCCAACTATATGAGTCCTCTCGTTTGAATCGGCTAAACTATCTGCACTCTTTACCCTTTGAACTAGCAATGCGAAGCCTGAAGATTAGTAGGGCTCGGCTCACCGAAGGTCAGAATATTAAGCCACCTGACAATATGGGTAAAGTGATATACCATTTTAGAGATGAGGTCACAAGGAGGCTCAGTTTCATACATCGACCTCCTTGAAGGTTGCGTAGAATACGATCTGATCTCAATTACTATATACCGAATACTATAGGAACCAGAATTTGAAATTACTTACCTTGTTATCTTCGGCGTCAGATAGAATTTGTACTCTGTAACAGTATCCGTCCCCATATTCAGTCAAATAAATCGCCTTATTCGTCTGATCAACATCATAAGGTCCCTCAGCCAAAGCAGTATGGTAGGAGTCCATGGAGATTGAATTGATTTCTTCTCGATAGAGGTCAAACTCGCACGATGTCAATTGAAAAAACACGGTTCCATCCGCTTGAGCATGTATGACAAATGCATTTGATCTAACATCGCCAAGCTGGAAATTATAGAACGGTGATGACAACATTACAACCCGTCCACTAATCGCTATCCTCCAACCATCCTAATAATGTTGACCTGACGCTAATTTGATGGTGAAGATGAAAATAAAATAAAGTCTCAATTCCATAATGAATTTTGACGTTCGCATTTAATAACTTCATACAATACTTGTAAATCTAACCGAAAGACAAAAATATCAAAATAGTTTCAGAGAGGAGGTGAGTTACTCTTTAATGTAAAAGCCAAGTGCAACAAATACGACTTAAAAAGCAAGTACCTAGCTTGCTGATTGCTGACCATGAAAGGAACTGCATGCGTCTTAAAAAACTTACCACAGGTAATTTCTCTGGTTGGAATCTTTGAATCGTCATAATTTTCAAAATATCACTGACAGGATCAGAGAAATTTGGATGATAGAGTTCCACGATAACTACATCATTCTCCGTTACTGCCATATCTGTCGCTGTGAAGTGACTCCCATGTTCTTCTACGAAAGCCTTCAAAGCTGAGCGAAATTCTAGGAGTTCCCTGAATGGAGCCATCCTGGCTAAAAAGAAGTCGTTCGCCTAACGTGAAATGAGACGATAAAAATGTAATTAATTCTTATTAAAATCGTGAACTAAATCAAAATAAACACAACGAACTATACCACAATCCGTAAAAACGCTGAAAATAACTACTGCCAAAACCGGTTAAAATTTTAAGAGCAATGTTTTTCCATTCGGCATGTATCAACCTAAAGTACATCGAGCTATTTTGATCATAGAATAGCCTGTTGGGGGGCGATGGAGCTGCGCACGTTAGCCTCTCGTTCTCGTTCCGTAATGTGTGATTTTGCTCTAGTGAGTAAACGGCATTGGATTGTGGTATGATTCGTAAGTGATGAGAAATATTACCCGACTTCTTTGTTGAATACAAAGCGTTATTGCGTACATAAGTCTCTTCGGGTGTACATGTCTCATGGTATTGTGATCGATCAAATACACAGCCACCAATGGTTTCACCCGTTTAGAACAATGGTGTGAATCCATAATAATAACTCGAAAAAAGCCATCTTTTCTACCGTCGAGTACACCCAGATTACCTCTTAGGACTCTTTCTAGTGGTAAGTATCCAACGTTTTCATCCCGAAGGTGAGAGTAAATTTTGTTGATCCTCTCAAAATACTCCTCGAATTCATTCTAAAAAGAGTGACGAAAATATTATGAGCTCTGTTTGCTCCAGTTTTATTTGTGACCCGGATATATTTGAATTGACTAATTCTACTTATTTCCAGGTCTAATGACAACAGAAATGAATACATTAGGAAGGTAAAACCAAAACCTAACCTGGATTTCCTGTTCTGTACGAATGAAGTTAATCGCTTCCTCGTCGATATGGTCACAAAACGTGTTCACGCCGACCATCTGAATTGACCATGTCCCTTCAGTGGATGGATACTTGAAGACTTCTGACCATCTAGTCCTAACAAACTCGAATACAAGTTGACCTGCGTCAACTCCGACTTCCATCTCATCTTGAATATAGTGCGCAAGAAAATCCTCCTCTGTCTGTACATCAGTCATTGGACTGTCCATTTCCTCGATCCATGATCTTCCTGGTTGGTTTATTTAAAAATATTTAAAAGATGTGACAAAGATAAAATAAATAATAAACCTCAACAAACACTTTTAATTATTAGTTAGAATAAGGCGAGACTGAGATAGAATAATACCGCAAACCTGACTTCAATGGTCGGATTTGTCACATTTCGGACTCGGACTCACTAACTGAATCTTCCTTTTCACTAAACGTACACGCCAGGTGCGATCCACCCAACGAAGTCTATCGTGCGATAATTGTTGAAATCATACAAAAAGCTGTCTTCTTTATTATCTTTTGAAGTCTTCTTAACAATTAAATCCATGCTGCTTTTAGAAAATCTAAATATTTGATATACTCGAATCGTATGTGCAAAATTATGACTAAGAGAAATACAAATTAGACTTGGTGGCGTTCCTACGATGTCTAATTTTTCTGAGAAAAAGTTATATCCCATCTCGTAAATAAACCCGCTATTTAAGATCCAAATTTTTCAAAAATCATTTAAAGCTAATTGTAAGGATTTCAATGACGAGTGTCAACATTTACACCCGACTAGACAAAAAGAACTGCAAAAGGTGCACGGCCTCTTGTACTACACTGTACAAATCGCAGTACAGACAGTGGCTGAATGACAAACACTATAATGAAATAGATATAGATACCAGCTTTATTTGATCATATTTTTCAGGATCAACTGTTACAATTAAGCAGACCGTAAATTATTATTATGCAGATCGCAGATCCAATCCAGGCCAGGGAATCATTATATTCGCGAGTGTACTCCAGTGTACGTCCGTGTCATAATTTTTTTTTAAAACAATCTTTTTGACTCTTTTGATTGATTGAATACAGGCCTCTGGAAGCTGAAGTTCTATTGGCGTATTATTATTATCAAAACGTAATTTCACTTCCTCCTTCCTTTTAGGTATCAAATAATTTTTTCTAAGAGTTGGTATTTTGGCATATTTATTTTATTCGGCCGCGCTTGGGTTTGCCTCTTCTCGCAGACATATGTGTGTAAACCCATCTGAAGTGCACAAGGCAAAGGTATTTAAATAAAAAGTTTTGATATGATTCGTGAAATTCTTACTTCCCGTGCTCCGATACGGTTTTTGTGTCCAAAGATATGTTGACCTGCGGTGCTTCTCGTACAAATCAACTTCCTTTTGACGTCGCATGATTCGGAACGGCTGTTCAGCCTTCCCTGATTCATCCGAGAAATCGGAATTCATCAGTGACAACTTATTTTGACCAAACTATCACTGGCTGACTGTTCCAATCCAAGACCACTCCACTACTGAGACCCTGACAGACTTGGACTGATGGAGGATGCGTGGTCTGGGCGGGAGAGCACGAGAGTCCCTTATTCCCTCCGACGTCGTCTTGTCTTACAAAGACCCTTCCTCAATTTGGGGGCGCGCAGGAGTTTTGGTATTTTAATCTTCAGCGCGATTACCAAGTTATGGCTTCCGATCCTGGACCAATATACTAGCGCAAATCGCACACCGCGCACCGTGTCGAATACCGTGCATCGTACTCGAGCGGATATTATTTTCGAGTCGAGTATTATACATAGTATGTATTGTATAATAAAATTGATACCATTAATAAATGAATGCCATCGAACGCAATCCGGCGCAATTCCGTTGATGATTTCGTAGCAAAGAATAAATAATACTTGAAGGTTTATTGAAATTCCAGCAATTCCAGTTCTAAAATATTTTACAATGAAATAATTTGTACAGCAATTTTGAATATGTTGAAAGATTGGGATTGGGATGGTTACAGAAGTATATAATATGCAGCCATATGGTATGAAAGAACAATGTTTGCTAAACTATTCCTTTGTCGAAAGCAAGGAATGCTGACCTTTCTGTGCATGATTCTTAAAGTATTTTAAATTCTTTCGAACAGCATCGTCGGTACTACAACTTTTGGTATTCCGGCTTCGGCTTCGGCTTGGCATCCAAGTCCATTTAGTACAAATAATCGTCATATTATCACTATAAACTAAGCCCGCCTCCACCCGTCCTCGATAAAATGAAGAAACAAAATTAGTTCTTCAGTTGACCGTGAGCCGAAAAGAGGTCAACATTCCTCACCCGCAACGACTTTCAATTCCAATGAATTCAAAATCTCTTTCCCAACAACCTACCAACGTAAAATCTTTCTGTGCCTTGAATTCAATGACGATCTCATTTCAAAAATTCATGGCATTCCCTGATGAGGTTCGTATTGTGAAAAAAAATTTGTCAAAGTCGGTATCCGGCATCACCTTTAACTATTGACCAAAATCTCAACTCTCAACGCTTTGTACTCTCTGAGGAGAAGCAGTGTGTTCAACAATTCAATCGATAGCTCCTTAGTATTTGTATTGATTCTCTGGAATACGCAATCCAACGTTGGGTTGTAAATTCTGATGATGTGTGATGGTTACAAATCAATCGATTCTCATACGGCTAGGCTAATCGATTTCAAAACTAATAATCTGTGCTGAAGAAGGTCTGTTAGTGAGTGTAGGCCGAATCGAAGGCAGACAAGATTCTAAAAAGCTAGCGATCAGAAGTACAATTTTTTACAATGTATTTCAACGATGTATACTTATAATGTGTAGTATGCAGATTATATTCATTAAATTGGGCGACAGATTTCATTTAAAAAAATACCAACCATTATTTCCTTTTCAGTGTAAGACTTTATTTTGACAAGACAACATCATTCTTATCTTAAATTTATGTAACAGTTAGCTTTACGGCATAAATGGATGCTTAGCAAACAACACAATTTAGCAGGACTGTTCTGATGTGTACATACCATTCAAATAAGTTTAACCTGATTCATTAAATATTCAAAAATTATCTTCCGTCCACCCATTGTGTGAACAATATCTTGTCTTTAATTTCGTCAATATCAGGTTATGCAGTGCAATAATTTTCTTCAGAAAATGCCTTTTTCACATATTTTACTCAGATTAACAAATGGGGTGCGTAATTGTTACAATTGGTTTTGCATGCATTAAGTCTACATGACGTGATTAGTTATGGTAACCTTTTGTATTCCGAAGGACTTTTACGTAGTCGTCAGTCATTTGGATTTTGGGCCTTAACCGCTACAATATATGTCACCGGTGTGTTGTAATTGACTAGCCTCGCAAATTAAACCCGTCAGAATAAATAGAGGATTGCGAACGGAGTAATTTAAATTATTATTATTATAACAATTTTATCCTCATTTCTGGATTATTGGTACTCGCGTTTCGTGTATCTTATCAATCTAACTAACGTACATTGCATTGTAATAAACAGTGTAATTGTGTTCCTGCCACGATTAATTGTAAAGCTGAGTATAGCTACAAATTAATATTCAACAATTATTAATAAATTCATTACACAGTTCTCAGACTACAATTTTAGCTCCAGAAATAACCTAGACATCACTTTTCCAGCGCAATTTACTATGCGTCCAAAATTCAGTGAATAATGGTTACAAAAAGCATTTCACAAGGTGTCGGCCGTGATTGTAGTTAGGTTAAAGTGTGAATGAAAAATTCAAATTTATTTCAAAACAATAATGAAACAAGTAAGAATAAAACTATTAAAGAATATGAAATAAATAAATGTTTACTGTGATCGATCAAATTTATTAGTTCATGATATTATGGTCATGGCCTGTCATATTCGTGATATATGATACGATCTATTCCTGGAACCTCAATCACGAACTCAGACAGTTTTATTATTAAACATGTACCGTTGAATTTCAGAAAAGTACGAAGTTGTTAGTTTCTTTGAGCTAAGACGTTAACTTAAATAAAACCATTGAACTAAAGTACGTATGAAAATGTTTCTTTGGCCCTAACGATATTAGCTCCCGTTAGTTTCTGCGAAATATTCACAGCAAAATCACATCAAAATAATCCTAACAGTACTTATTACGGAAATAATGGAATTGGTAAATCGTGCTTATCAAATTGCGCCACATACCTTACAAAAGTTTTGGACAAAATACAGGTATATTGATAGAAATTCATCCCCAGCCATTTCACAAACTAACGCTAAAAGACACAAACTGGAAAATTTATAGGACTCATCCAAATCCGTACCGCAACGAGTCCCATTCGTACTGATTTTGTGCAAAGCATTCTACTCATACTCATTCGACGTCGATTTTCAGTTAAGACAAATGTGCAATAACAGCATAGGAATTTTACAACATTTTGCTGCAGTGAATAATACGTACGTAATATCACAGATATGCCGGGAATTCACTATGAATTAGATATAGGAATTTTAATCTTCCCAATCGTTCCAAATTAACGCACGAAGTAATAAGAGCATTATAATGTGTACGTTAATCAAAGCCAAGACGGTGCGGTGAATAACAGTTAACTCCCCAAATGGGTCTAGTTTCATTTAATAGGAATTCAAATTGTTCCACAAATCCAGCTTCCAAGTCATTTAGTAATCTCAGTAACCATAACCAGTTCAAACTCTCAAAAAGAATTTCATTTAATTTACAATAAATTCTTAATTCTCGGAAGGAATATGAACCATACCGATTCTAGACCATTAGAAAAATTGAAACCTTTGTGCAGATCCCTTAAATATTCCATATTGGTCAACAATTTTAAGCATTAAAACGGGGCATAAATAAATTAAAAGGAAAAAAAAGTCCAAATCAACGCAACGCATTATTTTATTAAATGGTTCATGAAGATTGAATCTAGACATTACTTGAAGACATGATTTATTTTCAATTTGAGCAGGTATTGTGCTTTTATAAAAATGACTCTTTCATAAATACGGGAAACTTTTAACTTTCCGTTGTTCAAGTTATAATGTCATATTTTACGAGTCCTATGAGTTTTGTGAAAATTTTAGAGTACTTTCAAACAGAATGGGTTTAGAGAAAGTAGGATTAATAAGCAAAGGAAGCACTGAGACCAGGTAAGGTATGCCAGTCTATTTCACAGTCATTAATTTCTTGTGAGGAAAGAGCGCGAGCGGTAGGTGTTTAATGAGAATCTGGGAAACAATTTGAGAGCACACGTCGTGGGGGAGAATGTTTTAATTAAAAGAAAGCAAACTCTCTTGGAAATTTATTCACTTCACAACATTTTGAGAAATTGACTCTGAGCACTACATTTGTGCATCCAGACAAATGAAGCTCTATGTATTTTTCCAACAAGTTGTTTTTGGTTCGTCTCTGACTGACTCAATTCTCAATTTAATTCTAAAGGAAATAAATTCTAAGAATGAAATGAAAAACAAATCACTTTTTTTTCAAGGAAGGGAAAGAGAGAGAGAGAGGTCGGAATTGTAAAGAAAGAAAAGAATTCCAACAGAGTTTGAATGAAAGTGCAGAGTCGTGGACGTGCTTGGAATGCTTGTAATGTGATTTAATACTATGAACATTTCATTTACTAGTTCTCTCCGGATCTCTGTGGTTCGAGTCCAAAAAAATTCAATTTCAGTCGACAAGCTGGGTTCGAATGGCAATAGTAATAGTCCTGGAAAAAACTCAAACTCAAATAAGCTATTTAAAATAGGGTTTAATTGAGTGAAAAATTAATTGCGTTATCCTTTATCCATTTTATCTGATCTGAAAATTATTTAAATAATGTTTTAGATCTTCGATCAGCTTACCCGAAGAAAATTAAATAACTTGACCGAATCTCATATAATTTAGCAAAATTTTTAACAACAGGTCAGAATAAAACAAGGTATTAATATAGTTTTGGTATGGTTGCATTGAAATTCCGAAAATAATTCCCAAGAATTGTGTGCGTACATAGCCGTTTAAAGTTATCTATAAATTCACTCTGGCTTCAGGCCAATAATCAAAATGTTCCAGAGAATTGGTCCGAACATCGATTTAATAATGTGCTGCTTCAGGTTATCGTAAGAGCAATAATAGAATATCGATACATCGTCAATACGTATGCAGCCAGTGTGTGTACATTTAGGGCGATTGGTCATTAAGTCAGATATATGTTTGAAAAATCGCACTATCGTGCACGAAATACCATATGAATCTATCAGCGAAAACGTCCTGCCCCAGCTAGTGTTAAAAATTGACGTTGTTGAGCATGGAGTCTTAGTGACTGGCATGTGTATTCTGAAATCTATTACTTCTTTCCATATCAGAATTACACAACTTCATATTCGTCGAGTCTAGAAATATTTTCTGGAGTCATTGGAGAAAGTACGTCAAACGTCAAAGCAAACTACACGAATTCGTATTCAGCCCAAAAAAAGGTCGAGCACTCATCGACATTACCAATTCCGAAGACTAGAACAAAGGATGCATGTCAACAGAGAAAAGGTTAATCTTGTGTTACGAGAAATTGAGCTTTGAGAAAAATAATATTTCGGTGATACTAGAAGAGTAAAAGTGCTGAGTACAGGAACTTGAAATCTCTGATAGGGTTGACCGGGTACTGGGTCGTGGAATGACTCAAACAGTGAATGAAAACTGAAATCTTATATATTTCTAGCCAATAAAGAAACTATTTCTTGTGCATATCGATCCAAAAGCTTAGACGTTATATCAACTGTTCTGAAATCAAGATCGATGGACACCTTGGAAGCCATTTCAGTTATCTGCTGGAATTTCATGAAATCGGACAACCATGCACTACATACACTCGATTGAAACTTTCACAAAATTGGCAAAATACAATTCAGAAACCAGGAAATAATTCCAATTCGCACCATATTTTGACTCGGACCCATGAAATAACTAATTCTGAACGTTTAAGCCTGATTTGAATTGCACATGCCGAATGGTTTCCTTGTAAGAAAATGCATGCGGACTTGTTTTCCGTGGGCACAATTTTAACTTCCGTTTTACTACGCGGGGAGTAAAGTAAGAAATAATTTCTGAATTTGCTCAATCTCGAGGAAAAACGAGTAGAAAATGAATGTTCCTGGGCCAACACTCTTTTAAATTAACTGTCCATCTTCTCAAAGAGAGAAAAGTACTTCGGGGGTCTGATCTGACGATATGACATGTTTACTTCCAAAGTTCCAAAAGTTGCGTGTCTGGGCCTCGGGTGTGATGGAAAATGTAACATAAGTAGAATGCGGCCGACTTTCTCCATGCATGCAAAATTATATTTGTATATATAATCCGTTGCCTGACGTAAATGTCAGGGAGTACTTTTAATATACCGCATACCAAGGAACTTTCATTTACTTGAAATGTGACAATCCTTTCCCCGTAAGGGATACCTTTGAGGTAATTTAAAACGATTTCAGACGAAAAACTATAAAAAGGAAGTTTACTTTTAACAATGACAAATGTAGTGGTACAAATAATTTCCTTCTTTCAACTTTCATTCCCTTACAACATCAAATTTTATATTTCTGACACACGTGTACATGTACGCATAGTAAATTTTTCTATACTCAAAACATGACATCAATATGACTGAGATTTCATTTGGAATTAGCAACTAACAGTAGGTAACAAAATATTTCCCGTCCCCATTTTTTCTTTATTTCTCTCTAGATTTACTGATATACCTCGTCCGGGTCTTAGAAATCGGTAACAAATGTAATTGGAAAGGGGAATGCATGTAACTTTGAGTCCAGCCGGGGTCTCCAGTACATTGTGATGAGTTTAGGTGTTCAGGCGAGTCACCGGTAACTTAATTACAATTAGTTTAATAGAGACTGACTAGAATTTGCCTTGGTTTAGATTTAGATTTCGGCTAAGGAGGCGAACTACTCTGAATTCTGGGTTGATGATTTGTCGTTTGTCGCTCAGGATAGTCTGGGGCAAACACGTCTGGCTGATTTCTCCAGGAACGTCGTGTACAAACGTTTTTCCCTCGCCACCATGTATTGAAATCTCCGTAAAACCGCGGTTTGTGGTCCGAGTGTTCCACGTAATGGACCATGGCACAGAGGCGACAAAAGAAATGCGTGTTAACAAACTCCCCGGTTCCTTTCCACTGAAAATACTTATTGTACTCCTCATCACTTTTGTCCAGTTTGAGGAGGAAGAGGGCCAGCTCTCTTGGGGATGCAAAATCATCTACATGAATGTACGACATGGCTGGAGCCACACGTTTGTAATCGTCTGGATGAGCACCCATCACAATCGGCAACACGTTATTTCTGTTAAATAGCAAAATTCAAAATAATCCATCATTAGAAATATTCCTATTAACTGACTTTCCCCTCTAATCGACACTCAGACTCTTCATAGGAGAATTGTCAGGTTTTCCGCTTGATCTACAGAAGGTCGTGCTCGGGTTATACATAGTATAAGATACTAGAAAAATCTCCAGAGCAGGAAAATCCCTTCAAAGTATTGTTCTAAACCACTCCTGTAAGAGGTATCGAGTCTCAACTTAGCGAGGTTGCAAGCAGGCAGGGAAATACCCTGGCTGAATAAGCCAAAAACGTAGTAATAGTAAAATTAACTCCACCCCCCCTGTCTGGGGTTGGCTAGAGATATGGTAAAGTGATATCAATGAAATTTCTTGCAAATTTTGACCAAATGACCTCAGACTTGAAACATAAGACCCCCTAGACCTCCTCCTATATAACGCCACATTACCAATAAGATACAGGTCACCTAAGGGTTACCGTGGTGACCTAAGGTCACCTGTGTGACCTCAACTGGAAAACTTAACCAATCTTGATGGGACCAACGCCATTATTTTTTAAAAACCATCCCCAAAGTTGGAAAAATAC
>JAQFYE010002523.1:0-17750 GCA_034694305.1 Protaphorura glebata
CGGAAATTTAAGTCCCGGCCCCCAGACGGTCCCGGCTCTGGAAACTATTCCCACTTGCGGCCAGTGTCGGCCCGGTACTGAATATTAGTAGGTATTCTGCGAACGGGTGGAAACTTAGATTATACAATTTTTGATCGAAGATTGTTGGATACCGAATTTGACCGTCGTTTTGTTCTTACTACCCAAGGTAGATGTCACTTTTTAGCATAATCTGCATTCAAGGAAAATCGTCGTCGGATACTAATTATATCCACGGCATCCCTAACACAAATTAATATTCTTATTTTTATTTCTCATCATGTCATACTTGTCCAGATTTAGAACTAAGCATTTCCAATACAATGCAAAAGCGGACACGGATTGGAAATGGAATAAGTCGGACTTGTCCATCGAAGGTCTCTTGCTAAGTCCTAATTCTCAGGATGAGGAAGTGTCTGAGTTTCCGCACAGGTCAAAACGGTCCGGTCTGTCATACGGTTTATCATTTCTTCTAGACCCTGACATTGGCGAATATTTCTGCACATCTTCAGACTCAACAGGATTTCATGTTCGTTTTTGCTGTAACAAATTAATGTTTATCCTCAAATCGAAATCAACTAACTTTGTTTTACATAATTTAGCTAGTGAATCATCTGCCGACTGAGTCTGCCCATGTGAGTGAGTATGGTTTGGGAATTGGCCCAGAACTGGAAGCCTTTATCAAGGTTACGGCTGACATTACAGTGGCGGATCCAGCAATCAATTTTCTCGAACCGGTAATAAATGATTTTACGGAAACAAATAAAGGAAGGTGTTGGAAGCTGATGAGGTGGTATATAAATTAATTGCAGAAAAACAGAAAATGTTACTTGCCAGGTGAACACACGTTGAAGTACTACTTAATTTACACCTATGGAAATTGCTTCGACGAGTGTCTTGCTAATGTGACATATGGCGATTGCGGCTGCGTCCGATATTTTATGACAAGTAATGTCCAAGTGTAGTTTATCCTACTGATATGATTTTGATCCGAATTGTCGTACTATTGCTTATCTGCCTGATGATTCCCAGAATACTTTAATAATGATCCGATTCTATATGATTTGACCGTCCGTCCACAGCGCATACATTATTTTATTAGGTATTTACGGTACGCTACTGTTTGATACACATATTATCTTATCGAAAACATATTGGGCACCTGGTTTCATAGTGATTCTTGACTTTTCTAGAATTTCGCTTTATTTGTTTGTCTGCTAACAACAATCCCAACATATATTTACAGGAGACGACAGTCGAAAACTCTGTGCTCCAGGCGTACAAAATGAGTGTGCCGACAGAATAAAAAGTAAGGAAGACATGTTTGCAAACGTTTTCAATGAATGCATGCTGTACTTGAATCTAATATTTTTTTTACAATTTTACATTTCAGAAGAATTTGTTGGAGCTGGGGAAAAAGGGCGATGCCCTGAGTGTCTCCCAACATGCACAGACATTTCGTATTTGACAGAGATGACCACGAGACCTATGAGAAATGACAAGAGTATATGGAGGCGGTATAATGCATCAAGGGATGAGTATTGGTGCGGTGACCACTATTTTATTTTTATATTTCTGTAGTCAAAATTCGACACGATTAAATATTCAAATTCTCAGGGCCAGCAGAAACGTCTCACTGGTGAATGTGTACTTTGGAGAAGGCAAAGTATATCCCAAGATTCGAAAGAGGCTCTACAGCGTAACAGATCTTATAGGTAATGTAATACTAACAATTAGAAAACACCAGTACAATAATTCAGACATAGTTTGCGAAGGTGACCTCTCGGGTCAACACCCGAACGCAAAGGTCAAATGAACCAAATTTCGAAGTTGTAGTTGTAGCACAGCTGTAAGCACGAGATATATTGGCGGTCATCGATTTCATTCACACCCATAAGGTTAAGTTATATTGGGTATTTTCAAGTGTTGGATTTTCTTTGTTGCAACATTCGCATAGTGTGTCCAGGAGGTCAATTCTGCGGCATACCAAATCTATCAGACCGCAGTAAGAGTTACTGGTGTAGGATGGCGACCTTTCCGCGAGTCACCATTCATTCCTAGGCTTAAAAGATTCTTTTGAATCTAAACATAATTTTTTTTATTTGTGTTATAATTTTAAATGTCACAGCCGGGACAGGTGGTTTACTTGGACTTTGCCTTGGATTCAGTGTTTTGAGTGGAATTGAGCTCGTTTACTTTCTGGTAACCAAAGTTTTCTGGAAACACTTGATTCGTAGATGGATGAATAGAAATACAACAGCTGTGAGTGAATTTGAGAATAGCAACAACTC
This sequence comes from Protaphorura glebata, assembly GCA_034694305.1. Classification (NCBI taxonomy): domain Eukaryota; kingdom Metazoa; phylum Arthropoda; class Collembola; order Poduromorpha; family Onychiuridae; genus Protaphorura; species Protaphorura glebata. The sequence continues at coordinate 2,310 of JAQFYE010002523.1, forward strand.
GGACATACTAGCGATCATTGGACGCTCCGCAGTGGATGAAATTATGTCCACGCGAAAGAACTTAGAGTTGAACAAAGAAAACTATTCAAAGTTTTATTGAGGCTTAGTGAATTTCGTGATCCCTGAATATTTTGAAAATGTTTTGGTTGAGAATCAACGTCTCTGTACAGGTTTTGACCGAATCGGAGGATAAATAAATTGATTTGCTTGATTTTATTTGGTAAAAGTCAATCTTGCCTTGGAGAAATGCTCTGAAAAATTAATTCAATCCCTATATCACATTTTCCCCTTTACTTCAGTAGGTTATATTTCATTTCAATTCTCAGTCCGAACAATTCAAAGTTGCACGTGGGAATTTAGTATTTACCTTGATTATTTCGTCTTGGAAGAATTTCAGTTGTCTATTTACATTAAAAGTGGACGTGTTGTATCCTAAATATAATGGCCTGTTCAAAGTAAATACTACAACGGTGCAATACTCCCGAGAATTTTGTACCCACATGATTTCAAGTACAAACACGAATTCGAAGACAAAGAAACACGAGACAACTTCTCGGTAAGAATATAAAGACATAACTTCTGGAGCAGTTTATTTCAAAATACTAACGATTTAGTACAAATAAAGCAGATCGTCACTCGCATACTTAATTCAAAATGCCTTGAAGAAAAACCTTCTTGAACAGTAAAAATCTCAAAGAAGGAATAACCCAAGAAAGTATTCACCCCAGTTTCTATTCACAACAAATTGGTGCCGTTTGGGGAAGCCAGAAAATACGGACAGATACAAATTTTGACCTTATTTACGTTTGGAACAGTACAATCCGGGAGCATATCCAAGTTATCAACCGCTTTTCAGAAATACTGTCGTAAAACAACGTTGCACCGGTTGAAATACAAAGGTCAACCAGCATTACACGTACTTAATTGAGAGGTAAACCAATGCAATCGATGAATTTACACTATAAGCCTGATTAGAATCCATATAATTTCAAACCTAAAAATGTAGGGCATTCTGGAGTTTGCATTTTAAAAAAAAAATCTAACATTTCTCAAAAATCGAGTTTTGAGAGTTGATGACATTTTTGATGGTTTAGGGCAAATGTCTTTCAGGAAAAAAGTTTGGGCAAAATCGGAGAGAACCAAGTAGGTTCCTCATCAGTAAGCGTTAAAAGTACTTTTAACTTTCCAAAGCTTATACGAAGTAGAACCATGATTTTTTCTGTTCTTACGCTGGCAATATTTTCTCATTGAGAGCTAATACGAAATTCTAATCGCTGGGATATTACGGTTACGGTTATAGGACTCGTAACAAATTACCACGAATGTGTTACATGAAAAAGTTATAAAATCAGTATTCCAAGTTCAGAAGTACATTGCACTCGAGTATGACATGTCTGACGAGAGACCGTATTTTCCAACGAAAAGTCCTAACTACCCCCAGGGCAATGAATCAGATCGAAATCTGATTCGAACAAAAGTAACGTGGAGGAAGATTATTTAGTTCGACTCCTCAAAACCTTAAGATGACACGTTTCGAGAGCAAAATCGCATTTTCGGCTCGAAAGTTCCTTCCACGTTGGACAACCAGGTCTGCATGCGAGTACTTGAAGGTAATTGCATTTCAATTGATCTTTGAAATCAGAATGGTCTAATTCCAATGAATCAAGTAGGATTCTAATTTTTTTTATCATGGCAATGTCACACACTGATTCCCGTTTTCATTTTTTCGCAATAATGGAGTTGATAAGTTTGGTAGAATAATAAGATATATTCCATTGTTATAGAAAGTTTCCGATTTAGATCCCGCATGTAATAAAACTTCCTAATTTTTTTTATCAATAGTTATGAGATCTCGTAGTTGAATTTGATTGGTTGGTTCTATTCAACCTCCTTGTATTGTAGCCCTTGTTCCTTTAACTTGAGTATATTAGTTAAGGTTCATCAGACTGTCCTAGCTCTGTTGTACTCATTTCTCACAAGGAATAAGAGTTCCTGGTCACGTAGCCAGGTCACCTGGTCCGGCTACCAGGACCTTCGACACAAAATTTTCTTAATTAGTTGGCATCCCCTAAGTCGGTCTGAACTATATTTTCGTGAACAAATAAATTGCTTTTTACGACCATCTGCGAAGATTTGGTCAAAAAAGCTCCTGGCTAGATAAAGTTGAAAAAACATGTGTTAAATCACATTCACTTTCTGGCATTCTTCGTCTCACCTCAGTATTAGACGCATTACAGAACATTTATAAAAAAAATTGGAATTTCAAAATTTTCTAACCTTCAACATTGACGCGAATTAAAAAAATGTGCATACATTTTCACCTGGGTGACCTGAGGAACTTGCCAAATGTATCCCTTGTCAGTCCAAGAAGATCAAATAGTTGGAAGTGGAAATTTCATTTGACCGGGAAAGGTCACAATTTAATATTTATCGTGCCTCTCACTTGGTAGAATATTAGTTGTCTCTTTATGTACATTACAGGTGGACGTCTTGTCTCATAAATATTATGCCGTGTTCAAGGTAAGTACTTATGGTATAGTGTAATTCTCATGACAATTTTATACCCACATGATTTTAAGTTCACAGCACGAATTCAAAGACGAAAAGACCAGCTATTTTGAAATACTTACGGTTTATTAAATTCGTGCGTCATTCAGTACGTTATTCGAAATGCTTGTCGTGAAATCCCTGTCGAGAAGTAACAATTTTAAAGAAGAAACAACCCAAAAAAGTATTCGCCCTAACTTCTATCCACAAGAATTCGGTGCTGTTTGGGGGAGCCAGAAGATACGAACCGATGCAAATTTTGATCCTCTCACGGTTACGGCAAGGAAATCCGGAAGCACGTCCGAATTATCGACCGCGTTTCAAAAATTCTGTCGTGAAACAACGTTGCACGGGTTGATATACATCGGCCAACCAACATTGCATGTAATCGAGAGGTAAACCAATTAACCAATGGAACCTATAATTTTATATTACAAGGTTGGTTAAAAATGCATATACTGAAATCGTAAATTTAGGGTATTCTGGGGTGTTGCTTTTGTGCTGGGGATTCTTGCAGCTGGATCCTTGATCCATTACTTTACCGTACAGTTCCAGACCAACCCGATAACTGTGACATTCGGTGCATCTCAGGCAAGTATTGACCAAGTCCCATTTCCAGCCGTCACCATTTGCAGTGTGAATAACGCCCAAAAATCCACAATCAATAGAACTATAAGGTGAGAATTAGAATTAAGTCCCAGTAATTTGCCTTAGGACTCTATTCCCGTGTTCCAGTTTTCTCTGAGCACAATCAGCATTATTGTGCCACGATTTTTGTCTATTCACAAGTGATGCCTACTTATCCTCTCACTTTCGAGCACCAATATTAAAAATCTTAGTTTATTTTTGCGACTGAGGATTCTTTTAATATTACTGATATTTTTGTAGTTCTTATTTAGTAAACCTCAAAAAAGTCCTACGATAAAGTACATTAAAATAAACTCAGTCAAGATACACGAATATTTTTAATTTCAGTACATAAACCAAGCATAAGACTTCAAAACCTACATCATAATTTATCCTACTATCCTATACCGGCTGGAGTTAGCTGTGCATTCTGATAAATCAATGTAGTTGTATTGTGGACTATGTTCCTGATAACGGTTTCCTCAATAAAAATCAAATCAAACTACTAGTATTCTGGTTCAGACAAAAATAACTAAGGAGAGTTTCGTACTGATGTCACAACGAAAGAAATGAGTTCAATAGATTCCGAATTTTCCAACAAAATTCCTCGCCATCTTGTCTGACTGAAGTGTGATGGTAAAATATTAACAAAATTTAGATGGGCTTGGCAAAACGTCAGCTTCGCTCGACATGATATTTATCATATTGGCCATCTATGCTTGGCGACATCCCAAAGTTTCAGTAATAAACTGAATTTCTCGTCGGAATGGAGTTCAATCCCAGATGATTTGATGGAATCAGTAACCAACGATAAACGTTCGAAGAACCGATCTCACTCACTTTTTGAGGAAGCTATATTTTATGTATGTTAACATTACTTTGCTGCATTAATTTGTTGACGGCTTGCACTAACTGCGAATTGCACCAAAATATAAAATACAGGGTGTCCAGAGATGTGATGAAATGATTATCTTTTGTCGCTGGGAAGATGAGACTAAACATTGCGGGGACTTGTTTCGCAAGACGGTTACGGATTTCGGCGTGTGCTGTACTTTTAACATGGTACCGAAGGAACTACTTGTGATTCAGTAAGCAAACGTATGCCGAATTATCCAGTGTATGACACATTGAAGAGATAGCGTGCACACCGTTTAAGAAATAGAGGCCAATTCAATTTATCTGAATATTTATATCACATTTTTAATTCTGACCTCCGGAGACATTCTAAAACGACTGTATCACCTTCAAAATTAGACAATTCTAACCGTGGTACATTTCCCATAAGTTGAATTCGGATGTCCTTCAAATAAATGTTCTGCCATAAATCGGATATTTTCAAAGGTTACACTGATACGTATTTACTTCATCGACTTCAGAAAGCCCGGAAGGAGATTTCTCGATACTGAAGAAGCGATAAAACAATGGAATAACACTGATCTCTCCATGGATGGTCTCCTGCTGGCCCCTGATGTTGAAACAAACTCCTCTACATTTCCGAGAAGGTCAAAACGTTCTGGTCTGTCTTACGGTCTGTCATTTCTCGTGGACCCAGACATTGGAGACTATTTTTGCACATCTTCTGACTCGGCTGGATTTCAGGTTGACGAAAATTTCTCCAAGAAACTATCCCGATAACTGCAACCACAATAATATTCCTTGTTTTGCATTTAGTTGATAAGTCACTCACCCATTGAGTCGCCACATGTAACCGACTATGGTCTCGGTATTGGGCCAGATGTGGAAGCATTTATTAAGGTGACACCAGACATAACAGTTGCTGACCGTGCGATTAATATTTTGGAACCGGTAAGTTTCGAAATATAAGTGAACAAAGACTGAAAACCTCGGAATCAATATAAATAAATATAAACTCGAAACAAATTTTATTATCAATATATTCATAGGTATGTACAGAAATGGCGTAATCGATTAGTGGGGTGTTTGTTACACGCGGATTTCAATGAATTCAAATTCCAGAAGCCGAATGCTGAGCTTTTGATCATATTTGGGTTTTTGAAATTGTATCTTTGTGTAGAATGCATTACATCATTTCGTTTGAACAGAAAAGACGAAAATGCTACTTACTCGGTGAGCAGTCGTTAAAGTATTACGTGAATTACACCTATGGAAATTGTATGGATGAGTGTCTTGCGAACGTGACATTCGAGGACTGTGGTTGCATCAGCTATTTTATGACAAGTCAGTCAGTCCTACTTCTTGGGCTTCATTTATAGTATTTAATTTACATTCCAAATTACTATTGAAAATTGTACTCTCTCTCAGAGGACCGAAATCGAGATCTCTGCGGACCTGAAAACACTCAATGCTCTTCAAAATCAAAGAGTAAGAAATAGTACGATTAGGTAACCATTTATCCCATCCATCTCGACTTCAACCCGATTAGGAAAAATGAATGCAAACTTCCTAATTTGAAATCACATATAAGAACTTTCTGGAATCTTATTAAAAATTCTTTATAAAAGTCCGACCTCACACTAGCTCACTTTACTTTACAGGATTATTTGGTAGAGATGTAGTAAAAGGGCGATGTGTTGAATGTCTCCCGACTTGTACGGATATTTCTTACACGACTAAGATGACCGTAAGACCAATGAGAAAAGATAAGGATGTTTGGAGGAAACTGAACATAAACAAGACAGAAGAAGAGTTGTGGTACGTTATTATCTACAAATCAATTTGAGAAAATTATTAAAAGAATTTTGTTTGAAATTATTTGAACAGGAAGAAAAAAAATGTATCCTTGGTGCATGTATATTTTGGAGATGACGAAGTCTATCCAAAAGTTCGAAAAAGGCTCTTTAGCTTCACAGATTTAATAGGTACGTGGATGGCAAAGCTAAACCTGCGTAAGAAAAGTGTCCGAAAACAAGATCAAAGTTATAAATGAGCATGAATTACTTTTAGCTGGCACAGGTGGAATTCTGGGACTTTGCTTGGGTTTCAGTGCATTGAGTGGAATTGAGTTAATTTATTTTCTGCTCTTCAAAGTACTCGGAAAGCTATTTATGACGAAATAATACTTGGAATTCTAAACTATTATGCTAGCACACAAGTTTCAAATATTAAATATTTGGATTTATTTAATTTTTCGTCCAGGAGCGTGAGAACGCATAAGAAGGTAAAGTTTTGGACCACATAGTATTCGTTGAAGCTGCATTTGATGTGATAATTATGTACACTTTCGAATAGAGAAATGAGAAGTGTATTCGGGTCCATTAGGTTGTCAGGATATTTTGGTAGAAATCAGTTGGACTAACTATTGTTCATATTTTATTACGTTGTATAGCACATGGATATCATAATGCTTCAACAGCTTTTGACTCAGCAGTTTCACACTTTATTTTTAATCAGTTTACTGTAATCGTAATGCAAATAATATTTACATAATTGTGGCGTAATATTCGTTCTGAGAATTCATTGAAGCTAATAAAATATGCCCTGGATCTTACGCATCAGGTCTGATTTATTCCGATCAATTATCTCGAACCAGATATTTGACGAACGTTGCTTTATTGCGTATACTTCGATATAACATAGCACTTTACATCTCAATTAAACCAAAATATTCGACTTTTGTCAGTTCACTGTCACTTCGCTTCGCGAAGGAAACAACATAGTTTTTGTATAACAGGTGGCCTGGTCTGCTGACCTGGCTACCAGAATCCTGACACGACACCAAATTTTTCAGAGGGGGGGGGGGGGTATGAACAATAGAACAATATTCAAAGAGGTCGAAGAAAGTTCCTGCCTAACTAAAGTTGAAATATCATGTCACGTGATAACGTACACTTTTTGGCATTTCTCGTCTCAAGGCAATGCTGAAATGAACCAATTAGATTATATGACAGCGTTTTTACAAAATGCGAAATAATTTTTCTTCCAAGATTTTACCAAAGAAGTCAAGGAAAATCATAATCTTAACAGAAATAATTGTTTTGAATTTTAATGATCCGTAATGCACGAGTTGAGTACGTCCGATATGGAAATAAAAAAAATTGTATGCATTCTTATGAGACGTCAGGAACTTTTCTGACCATATTTTCGAATATGGTAGAAAAAACATTCTTTTGCGGACTAATTTGGACCGGAACCTACTCAGAGGATGACAATGCATTAAGAACGTCGGGTCAAGGTAGGTCAGTGGTACCCCTTATCTTGTCAGTCCAAATAGTTCAACCAGTTTGCAAGTGGAATTTTCATTTGAACGGGGAAGGTTACAATTTATTATTTATCGTGCCTCTGTCTCGGTAGAATATTAGTTGCTTCTTTACAGTACAAGTTAAATATAATGGCGTGTTCATGGTAAGCACTGTAGCAGTGTAATTCTCATGATAATTTTGTGCCCACAAGATTTCATGTCCATAGCAGGAATTTAAAGACGAAGGAACCGAAGGAGGTCGTCTATATTTTGAAATACTTAAGGTTAGTAAAAATACGTGTGTCATTTCAGTACGTAATTCGAAATGCTTGGAACGAAAACCCTGTTGAGAACTAACAATTTTAAAGAAGGAACAATTCAAAAACGTAACCATCCTAATTTCTATCCACAGGAAATCAATGCTGTTTGGGGAGGTCAGAAAATCCAGACCAATGCAAATTTTGATCCTCTTCCGTTTGGGAGAGTGCAATCCGGAAGCACATCCGACTTATCGACCGCTTTTCAGAAATTCTGTCGTGAAACAACGTTGCATGGATTGATATACATCGGGCAACCAGCGTTGCACGTAATTGAGAGGTAAACCAATGAAACCAATATATTTATGTTATAACGCTGGTTAAATTGCATACGTATTATTGAAAGGTTACAAATTTAGGATATTCTGGGGTATTGCTTTTGTACTGGGGATTCTTGCAGCTGGAGCCTTGATCCATTCAGTTACTGTACAGTTCCAGACAAACCCGATAACTGTGACGCTCGGTGCATCTCAGGCAAGCATTGATCAAGTCCCATTTCCAGCCATCACTATTTGCAATGTGAATAACGCCAAAAAATCCTCAGTCGATGCAACTATCCGGTAATAACTAGAATTAAATGTTAGTACTCTGCCGTATCGGATTTTGTTCTCATGTTGAGTATTCTCTGAACACAAGCGCCGAATGTCTCCAATGAATTAGAAATTCTTGGATCACGAATTTCGCGACTGAAGTCTATTACTCATATTTTTGTAGTCCTGCTGAAAAAGTCGTAGGGCCTATCGTCAATAACTGTCACTCCAGACACTCAAACAGAACCGAGTGTTTAAAGGATTAAAAAACACATCTACTATATTTTGACCCACCACCTTTGTAAGTGGTCTGTATTAGCAGCACTTTGCGAGGAATCAGTATTACACATATCTTTGTAGGCGTGATAGTGATCAGTAAAAATCAAATCAAACCGGTATTAAAACATTACGGTCCAGACAAAGTACGGTTAAAGGGTACGTGGAACAAAAATGTTAAATTTTGGTTCCGCGTTTCCAAATCTACCTAACATGGTGGGAAGGAGCTATGAAACGAATTATTTCAATTGCAATATTAACGAATTTAGGGATATTAAGGCGGATGTGAACAAAACTCTTGACTACTTACGAGACGATATTTATCACATCGGCCATGTTTGCTTGGCGACAGCCCAAAGTTTCAGCAATAAATTGAATTTTTCCGCGGAGGGGAGTTCAATCCCTGAAGATCTGATGGATTCAGTTACCAGAGACAAGCGCTCGAAGAACGATTCTCAGTGGCAGCTTGACTTTGCTTTGGCTATTGTACGAAAACAACATTTATTTTGACGAACTATTATATTAATTTTTATCATTATTAATACAGGCTGCCCAGAGTTGCTATCGTATGATTATCTTTTGTCGCTGGGAAGATGAGAGTAAATATTGCTGGGACTTATTTCGCCGGACCATCACTGATTTCGGCGTGTGCTGCACCTTCAACATGGCACCAAAGGAACTACTTCTGATGGAGTAAGCAAAAGTTTGTTCTTTTCGCACAATCGCACACCTTGCAATGTCGATTTGTCCGGTGGAAGTCACTTTTAAGGAATGTCGTAAGCCTTATAGGAAATAGACTGCAGGTTCGTCTTGGCCGATCAAATATACAACATTTTTATTCTCAACTCTGAGCCTTTGAAAGTTTAAAACAAAAAAATCAGCACCGTAACCTCTGCAAGTGAAGTATACAGAAACAGAGGGTAATTCTGTGTACTCAGCCATTGGGGGAATAATTACCACAGGACGAGGCAACAGAATTGATTTTATGCTCCACACCCTCGTCAATACCTGCAAAATTAGCTAATTGTAACAGGTCGTGCATTTTCTATCAGTAGAGCACGGAGCCTTTTTAAATAAATGTTCTACCGTTTGAAATGGGATTTACTCTGAGACGTATTTATTCTATCGACTTTAGAAAACCCGGAATGACATTTTTCGATACTGAGGAACCGTTGGAACGATGGAATAATTCTGATCTCTCCATGGATGGTCTGCTGCTGGCCCCTGATGTTGAGACAGACTCCTCTACATATCCGAGAAGGTCAAAACGTTCTGGTCTGTCTTACGGTTTGTCATTTCTCTTAGACCCAGACATTGGCGACTATTTCTGCACATCTTCTGACTCCGCTGGATTTCAGGTTGGTGGAAACTTTCCCAATGAGCTATTTCGATAACTGCAATCGCAAGAAAAATTTCCCGAGGAGATATTTTCAAATACTCCAAAATTACAACCTCAAGAATAATCCTTGTTCCACATTTAGTTCATAACTCACTCACCAATTGAGTCGCCCCATGTAACCGAGTATGGTCTCGGGATTGGGCCAGACACGGAAGCATTTATTAAGGTGACACCGGACATAACGGTTGCTGACCGTGCGATCAATATCATGGAACCGGTAAGTTTTAAAATTACGTGCACAGACTGGAAACTAATCCCCGACATCGATATAGAATTCGAAAAACAGTATGCTAAAGCTCACTATGAGAGGAATGATTCCAAATGCCAAGCTGGCCTTTCGGTCGTTTTTGTGTTCTTGAAATTGTGTTTTATGTGAAATCCTTTGCATGATATATAATGTACAGGAAAGACGAAAATGCTACTTACTGGGTGAGCGCTCGTTGAAGTATTACGTGAATTACACCTACGGAAACTGCATGGACGAGTGTCTTGCAAACGTGACATTCGAGGACTGTGGTTGCATCAGTTATTTTATGACAAGTGAGTCAGTCCTACTTGGAGACCAATTATCATTTTACCAATTAAAATTACTATTGAAAATTGTGCTCTCTATCAGGGGACAAGAATCGAAATCTGTGCGGACATGAGATCAGCCAATGCCCTGCAAAATCAAAAAGTAAGAAATATTATAGCAGAGAAATGTAGGATTAACCATTTATCCCATGTTGCGTTAAGCCCAGTTTGAAAAAATTAATACAAACATATCACATTGTAAAATTCAGAATCGCTGGGCACTAGGAATTTACAAAATTATTTACAAGAAACCATACCTCACTAGTTTATCTCGAAATCCAGTTTTGCATGATGAAGAGGGGTTAAAATGTCATGAAGCACCTACCGTTGCTAAGTAATCAGCAATATAATGTCCAGATTATTCACTCCACCTCGTTTTGGATTTTACAGAGTTATTTGGTAAAGATGTAGTAAAAAAGCGATGTGTTGAGTGTCTCCCGACTTGCACAGACATTTCTTACACGACCAAGATGACCGTAAGACCAATGAGAAAAGACAAGGACATTTGGAGGAAACTAAACATGAACAAGACAGATGAAGCGTGGTGGTACGTTATGACCTACAAAACAATTGGAGAAATTTAAACGAATTTTGTTTGAAATTATTTGAATAGGGAGAAAAAAAATGTATCATTGGTACACGTTTATTTCGGAGATGAGAAAGTCTACCCAAAGATTCGAAAGAGGCTCTTTAGCTTCACAGATTTAATAGGTACGTTGATCGCAAAACTAAACCGGAATAACAAAAGTGATCTGAAATCAAAATTACATTATAAACGAATGTGATTCTTCCCTAGCTGGCACAGGTGGAATTCTTGGGCTTTGCTTGGGTGTCAGCGCATTGAGTGCTATAGAGCTCATTTACTTTCTGCTCGTCAAAGTGCTCGGGAAGCTATTGATGACAAAACAGTAATTACAGTTCTGAACCAATTATGGCAGTACCTCAAAAGTTACAAGCTCTAAATATATGGATATTCGTATTGCGGAAGCATGAGAACCTCCCAAAACATATTAAAAAGTTAACCGCGTTTTAAATTTTGTGCATTACATACTATTAATTAAACTAGCATTTGATGTTGCGATAATTTACAAATATTATTTTCGACTCGAGAAATGAGTATTGCCGTCTATAGATGTGTTTAGCGGATCGGAGTGATTCGGTAAAAATCAGTTGGAGTCATTGTATTTCATATATAAACCTTGTACATATCGTGTTTTGATCATACACATATTATAATAATGTCGCCGTAGCATTTGACTCAGCAGTGTCTCTTTCAGATACTATGTAATTGTAATATAATTCGTTCCGAAAATTCCTTGAAGTTAATTAAATTCAATCTAGATCTTGCACGTCAGATTTATTTATTCTGTCCAATTGCCTCAAATCAGTTAACTGACGACAGTTGCTTTTCGTCTACGCATTGCCCAATCCCCAGAATTTGGAGTCCCATTAAAGAATTCTTGCCAATTCATCGAGATGAATTAGCAAGCACCATCAGCAAGAATAAAACAAGTGTTCCTCCTTAACTTAAAAAAGAAACCATTTGTAGCTCGTAGGCAATAGTGAATATGATAAAAATCCAAGAGCCTTGTTGCTCCTTGCAGATCCAGTACCAAATAAAATCTCTGGGAATTTAACCGTACCTTGCGGTTAGCTTTTTTAAAATCCTTTCATGACATGTGGGCCATCCATCTTCCAAAATCTCTCCCGACTTATGACACTGGTAGAAATCCAGTGACATGTCATGTCATTATTTGATAAAAATCTTTGCTTTATGCGTCAACTTCCAGTGTAGAATGCTCACAGAGGAAGTTCTTCAGTTGTAGAAATACTTTCATGTTTAAAAGATTTCGATGTTTTTGTTGATAGAAAAATCCGACAAGGCTTTTAAATGCTGCCTTCAAAATTCAGACCGAATACGTTATTTGTAAAATCCTAACTGTTCCTCTGTTATGGTATAGTATGTAGGTTGGACAAAAGTGATAGTTTGTGTGGTTTGCACCATATATACATTTTAAAGAACGGCTCGACATTTTATTCATATCTACAATATTCCAGACGGGAGTATTAGAGAAAAGAAATGTTCATCGCAGTTCGATATCCTCACTTATTGCCTAAATTGAACGTAAGATTTTGTGTGAAATTACTTGACATGTGTCTGAATTACTTTATGAATGCGTTTCTGAACTAGCGAGTCATGAGAAGAAAGATTCTATGGGGAGCGACATCTTAAGAACTTACCTTGTGACGAGTTGTGGGATAGAAAACTCATACTTTCATATACTTTCTCCACGCTACAAAATAAAAAGTTTCAGTGTCCTATATATGCAAAATGAGAATGGAAGTGTCTTGCTATTCGAAATAAATGAACATAGGATTTATTTCAAATATTTAATTTTGTGTAGTGTACTTTTTCTTAGACTTTATCCATACTTCTCTATTCTAAAGAACATACCAGAAAAAGTGAAAGCATGCCGGCCAAAAAATCCACTTCTTATTTCTTCGCCTGATTTAACCCCTCTGCCTTCACCATCGTCACCGTACTTTTACTTTGTATGTAAACTCGAAAGAATTCGCTTACAAAAAAGATATTAATGCAAAGTTTCGGTTTCGGTTGGCTACTTTTGGTTCAGTGAACATATTTCAACAGGATTCTTTCGATGGAGTATTGTCTTTCGAAATGTGGTTCCTCATTCTTACGACCACATTAATGCAGTGCATACTTCTAAAGTCATTTTTCAATTTCAATTCTGAACTCAAGCGGAAGAACGCATAATCTGCTGGCTTTGCAAAAAATATATTATAAGACACAAGACTACACACACCCATAGCCCCTATGCAAGTCGAAATTCATTACTTTTGAATAACTTCCAGGGCCAGGCCAAACCGCACTAAAAAATAGAGCTCCCTCTCTTCTTTTAACCGAGTGGACGTATGTCAGAGTCAGAAAGTGAATTTATAGGACCTTACCAAGAGTATACGCTCTCTGGGCACAAGCTGTGTTATATTTCAAATAAAACGTTAACTTTTGTATGTATACGTTTGATTGAAGAAGTACACTGGAATAATTTGTAGCAGATTAAAGAGTTACGAGTTACCCTAACCTGTACCAAAAGTAAATTATGTTAAACCCGACAGAGTATAAAATTTTGACTCATACTCAATTATAGCAGTACACGATTGGGACAAAAACTGGTAATGCCCTCTGTGATATTTGATGGCTCACAAACCAAAACCAGTGAATCCACAAAATTTAATATTCTAAGAATTTCAATTAAGTCCGGTATGATAACTCGTTTCAGGTTTTTAATAAATATCCAAACTGCAAAACACAGGACGAGCTGAAAGGAGTGCACTTTAATCACTCGAGTGAATTCAAGAGAAAGAAGGAATGTCATTATATTTTCGGCATTACTCAAGCATGTACTTCCATTGCTTCACATTCCAGTATGCTAACCCAAATTCAAGGCTCCAATTTGAACGACGGGCTACATCGCCACATATCAATAGTTATTTCAAAAATGCGACTGATTAATGAAATATGCATACGGCAATTTAATAAAAAATGCATATGGTGGTTATTGTTCCTATGTCCAGCTGACAAATGTCTACGGGTGTTCGAATCCTATTCGGATACATGGTATTCAGATCTCGGACGTTGTTACGTTAATGGTACAACTATAGTGAATACATTTTCCATTACTTGTAATTCTGAAGCAGATCACGGCTTGACATTCCAGTTGATCGGTTTTCCAGATGATGTAACTTAGTTAGGTGAGTGAGTCAAAATAGCACAAAAGAAAAGCATAATTAATTTTGATGTGAGTTATATCATAGCCGAAAAAGTTTAAACGTTTCTCTCTGCTTTTGGTACACACATTTGAAGTTTCGGCTGAAGTTATTTCATTTAAGGCTTAAGAATCTTCCTTGTAAAAACTGAAATGAAGGATAGCTCCTAGAGAAAAAAAAACGAAGAAAGCTTCTGTCATTTGAATGGTATAATAAACTTTCACTTTCTGTTCATTACTGGATTGGATTGCTGCATTTGCATGTTAGGCAGGAAGAAACATCGAACATCAAAGTTAATGGACTTGAACAATATGTTCCTTTAATCAGTTTTCCGGATGATACACATCAGATCAGATTCGACACTTCTATCCAATTTACATCCAAACGTAAACCAAAACTCCCCTCATCCAACCTTGCTTCTTGGAGGAGACTATAACAAGATTCTTGACCTAAATTCCAGGCTTCATTCTTCTGGAAATCTTCAGTGCAAATCTGAATACTTTAACTTGCTGCACTTTTATTGCGCGTAGAAGGTAAAAATATCTTTGAGTATAGTAAATGAATTTAGTTACAGAAACAATTATGACAGAACACACAAACCAATAGAAAATTTATCTGAATTCTAGAATTTAAAAATGTGATCAGTTAGATTTAAAAACGTTGCTCACATACCAAAAGAATTCAAGTGAGATTCAATTCCACACTCTAAATACAAATTTTCAAATCGCCTAAACGATTAGCTGCAGTTAAGTTGATCCAAGGACCGGAAGTGATTTCGAATGACCCAGATAATTTTGAGATTGTAATTATAACATAAAAAATGTTTAGATCAGCCATGGTAAATGCAAATACTATCAGAAAATTGTCCAGAAATGAAACTTCATTGTTCACACATTGCATTGTTCCTGACTTTGGAATTATGACCCGATCAAAAATAAATGTTAGAAATGATGTCAAAAATGTTCGACCAAAATCGGTTGGTGTCAAAATTCTTCAGACATAAATTCAGGAAGCATAAAATACAACAAGCGCAGTAAGAAGAAAATAATTGCGTCACCCTTTTATTATTTCTCAACAATTGAACACATGGACGCTTTGCACAATGTTGATTTGCAACCCTTTGTCAATTTTGGACGTTGTATGTAGTTTTGTTGTTGTTGCTTCCCCTATGTTTTATTCTTTGCTGTCTGCGATCTCTATTACTCGTTGTGGAAACGCACATAC
>JAQFYE010002524.1:0-17746 GCA_034694305.1 Protaphorura glebata
AAGGTGACACCCTATACCAGACCGTTGTTCACTATATAGGAAACGGTGCTGCCTCTGTTGAGTGCACGGAGCCTATTTTCGGTGAAGTTTGACCATCCCTTACGCTCAATTTCAATTTTCCGGAATTTATTTACGCTTTCCTTAGTTTCCTTACTAAACATGAGAAATAGTACGCTTACGAGGAATTTCAGTTTCATTTTATTAGGATATGAGTTTCAGATCCCAGAACCAAGTTCACGGCCACTTTTCACTTTCATTTCGGCTTCTGAGGAGTATTTTTGAGTTCAAGGAATGTGCGTCAAAATATCAGAACGTCCACGCGGCACCGTTCGCCAGCCTTTCTATTTTAGATCCATTATTAATCCCTCGGACCTTTTGTTGACTTTCTCCTTTGTTTTTCTAATGTACTCTTCCTTCGTATAAAGATCTGAATATTTACAGGGTAGTTCATAATAACTTTACCCATACCGTCCTCACCGGTTAGGGTATAAGGGAGTGATTAGAAACCCAGGGTCGATAAAAGTTATTTTGGGTCCGTTTTTGTCAAAATACCGTTGAAAAGTCAGCTTTTTCATGCCGATATTTACTTACGCGCTCCACAGCGCCACAACGCGCAACGGATTTCCAAGCGGAATGACTCCCTAGATGGACCATAAGATTACAAAATGCATATCTCACATGTAGTCCGACTGCCCCTGATTGTAATGGCCAGCCTAGGGGGGGGGGCAAAAGTTACGTGTCACCCTGTATATTTCACCTTTATGACTAAGAGATTATTGAGCTAACACATAAATGGCACATAAATTGTTATGAACCACCCGGTACCCCCTTGAGCGTTGACACAAAAAGTAAAGACTTGCGTAAGTAAATGTTTGCCAAGTCCAGAAAATAGAGATTGACGTCCGCAAAGTTGAAGGTCATGTAAGGAGAGTCCAAATTATAAATACTACTCCGGTTTAAAATTGTTGATTTTACTTTCAAAATCTAAATTTATGAACACGGTAATTGGTAATTATGTAACTGGTAATGTTCTAATCAAAAACAGAATGGATTTCGCTTGAATTTATTTTATGTAACCTGGATTTCAAGAAAAGTATTTATACATAGCGTTAGGACATTACGTACAAGGTCGTAAAAGTTCTACTTGTAAATGCAGAGTTCAACCTCAAATTAGTGGACTTTGAATTTCTAAATATTGTGACACCCCTAATTAGTTAAAACACATTCATCCACAAACAGAGTGATTCTGCCCCAATTAACAGAAAATGTGACATTACTAATTCAGGTTAACCAGAAATAGTTCTATTATGTTGTCTAAATATTTAATTACAGGTTAATTGGTGATGAAAAAAGCGTAATAATTAAACCAGTTGTTTCTCATCAAATTGACGTCCATAAAATTTGTATTAAATTGGTTTACTTTTACACTTCAAGACAATTCACTGTACGCAAACGTTCATACATAAATTAAGTACGACCTTCCAATTTGGCGTTTTAAGGTCACCCTGTAGTTAATTAGCAAGGACAAGCTTCAATGGCGAAAATTTTATTGGAGGAAGCCCCCCTAGGTAGAGCTATCGCTACTCTAAATTTTGTTCAAGCAAAAAATTTCCTTACCTGAAATTTCTGAATATATTTGTAGAGAAAAAGCAGTAAATGATTGGATTGGCGGCAGAATTGAGAGGTGACAAGCTCTGGAAAAATGTTGCAAGGGCGTATACGGCTTTTGTTTTGGGCATAAATCCATAAACTTGGAGCAATGAGAAGACGAAATATGGACTGGAGCACAGGATAAAAACTGAAAAGTAAATATAAATTATGAAATGATCAAACCTTAGATCTCATGACCGCGTAGCGTAGTGTTACGGGTTCCCATCTACTAATTGTTGGGACGGGGTTCGATTCTCCGGGCCTGGTGTATCTCAGTCTGACTTGTCCTATGCTCTCAGGTTTTCACGTTGCATTGAAGGAGGCTTTTCCCACTTTCGCTTTCATAAATCAGTTAAATGCTCTAATTGGGTAGGAAAGTCGGGTACCGTCAGGGTTTGGGTGTAATGTGGTGATAGTGCAGTAATTGTTCCTATAAATGGATGCTAATTCTGGTACATACTGTATTTAAAAACTCACCGAAGACAATGACGAATGTCATTTTGACGGATTTGATTTTAGCTTTTGGAATAAGTCCTCTGGAAGAAGCACGCCTTGAGTTATCCTCACACAATAGAGTTCCAGCCTTGGCACAAGTCATTGTCTGTTTTAAAATCCCATCTAATTCAGAAAAAAAATAAAAGACGAAATTGAGACATCGGACAACAGGTGGATTAAATTTTGACGTTGAGCATCGTACTTTATTCTATTCATAGGAAAATCGGGTAGGATTTTGCAAAAATCGTATTAAAGTTAAACGAGTGGAAGGAAATGGGACATGTTATGTATAAGTCTGCATTATTAGTTTCTATTCTAAATTTTCCTTCGGGAATTCAATAGAAAATAGAATGTATGCTAAGCCAATATGGCCCTGGAACAGAACAATGTGCACAAACGAAGTCCTTGAAACTTATGTAACTTGATTTTCGCAGAATTGAGATCTGAGCTAGACACAACCACACAATTGCAAAATAAGAACGTGACATTTAAAATGCATGCAAGCTTTGATTATTCATGTATGTGTGCCTTGGTTCGATGCCTTGAAATCTTTGAATTCGAAGATTTTTTGTGATTCGAAGATTCGATTGACACGAATGCATTCATGAACAATTGTAACACTTTTGATGCTTACATTCCATTTTTACCTCATATTCGTGAATTTTTTTTAAATGATTTACCCATTGAAACGGCATAGTAATAAGACTATCTATCTATCTATTCAAATTTCATTTGATTATATTTTATACTATTAATACTTTTAAGGAATCAGGGCTTGGCCTCGAGGAATGACCTCGAATAATACAGAAACATCAAATTATGTAGACCGATTTTAAATCACGTGCAGCTTTTCATTTGCATAAAGGATAGTGTAAACAGGGCAGAAATACCCACTCAAGGGGAGACAACGTTCTTCATAGTTACCTTCTTGGCCTAGCATGAATTCCTATCCATTCAAGTATGGCGATATTTATTTTTAATTATTCCAGTGCAAATGAATTTCAATTGATAAAATATTTTAGTCTGGATTGAAGTGAAATAAAATAAATGTTGGCATCGAAGCAAGAATTTCAACATGATTTTTAGCCAGTATCGACATATTTTTCTGTGAATGGTCGCCAAAAATTTTGTTGGATTTTCCGAAATAACAAAAAATTAATTAGGGGTTCCAGGTACACTGTTCTAGGTCGATCACGCTTACGTAATTGACAATCTAACCGCTGACGCCAATGAAATTTACATATTTAGAGTGGACATGTCAGAGATTGGTGTCGGATTTATGGTTTATATATGTCGAAAGATGTCTCAAGTGTAGATAACTAACTACACTTGAGATCTGTAGTACTTGTACGCTACTCACTTGAAGTTGAGTTTCGGACTTGAATATTGAGGACGCGAGGTTGAGCCCAAATCGTGTGGACCATGATTGTGTAGCAGACGGCGATGATGACGGCGGGAATTAGAAAAAGGATGGCAAAAACAATGCTGATATAGATTTTCCATTCATTCGGCTCTAATTCAGCCCAACATTGAGTCACTGCCAGAGAATAATACAATTAGAGAATTTACATAATTTGTAGTATAGTATATAGATGGAGCAGGTGTTCAGTAATACGGTGGTTGTACAAGGTAGATCATAAGTGCACCCCGTAATTAAAGGACGAGATGCCTCGAATATAATTCCCTATCTATTCGGGCATCGATTTCGGATCGCTTGGTCGAATTTTCTTATAGAATTTGGACTAGGGGTTGCAATACCGGATAGTGCTCCCATAATCGGTATTTTCGGTACGAGGATATTCTAAAACTACGAATACCGTTGCTTCCACACCAAAACCCAGCGATAATTGAATTTTAATTACCGTATGAATATAAGTTATGTGGATACGCAGCTAGATACCCCAATAGACCGCTGGTGCTGAATACAGCACTGGTCTTTCTCCAACTTTCTCATGTAGCCTAATGGAGAAAGTGGTGAAAGTCTTTGACCTCTGAATCCATCTGAGTGAATAGAACACGGGTGCTCTACTAGGTCACTTACGGTATGTGAATTGTCCTCTAATTCGCCTTTGTTGTATTCACTGACAGCGAACACATTTTTTAAATATGTAAAAGATTTCCCAATAGGATTTAAAGTTCAAGTGGATGTTTTTTAACCTTAGCATCTAATTGACTCACCATCAGTACTCCCAGGAATGGAATTTGTTTCTGAGAACATGAAAAGTGCCGGGGTTGCAAAAAGAAATGAAAGACCCCAAGCCATACCAACCAGCACACGAGCTCTTCTCCCTGTCACAAATAAAAAAAAGTCTCTTCTATTCATATTTTGAAATTCAAACAGAATGAGAAGACAAGTAATTAAATTTAAGGGAGTCCTCGACGTTAGGCTTTAGACTCGGATGGAGAAACTGTAAAGAGATTCCGAATCCGAACATATTGTGTAGCACGTGCCGTGGAATGATGCCTCGCATGATTAATTACATTTCAAATTTCACATCCTCCAAAGATGTTCAAAATGAATTGCTTTGTCCATAAATGGAATTATTCAACTTGAATAGAAGCCAACAATGCATTTTGACTAATGCGGCGCGTTTCATGCATCAGCTTTGCCATAATTGAGCAGATACATCCTTCAAATGTCATTGGCTGCAACATAAATAGACGAAGGAATCCGGATTTTCCAAAATCGTAAGTAAATTTGTAAGAATTGAACAAAACTGTGAAAACTGTAGTGAAGCCAAAAGAACAAAGGGAAGAAAATTTGAACTCTAGTCACCTCTATTGTTTCAACTATTTATATTAAACTAGACCCTGGAGCCTGGAGGAGGCAATCAGAAATTTTGACTAATAGTTAACAAATTAATGTTAATTAAATGTTAACTAAAATGTCATACTAATTAAACCATTTCATAACGGAAAATCCATTATACAAAGTGAATCCAAAGCAAAATATTTCCTGAACCTTGACTTTAATTGGTAATGAAACATGACTTACAGCTTCCAGAGAATCTGAGTGGGTGAGTGATAGCGTCATAGCGGTCAATGCTGAGAGCCACAAGGACATAATTTGATGAGTAGATGACAACGGTCTGGAAAATTCAAACAAGCGATTTTGCAACTATTAGAAATCATGGGCTGTACAAATTGAAATTAATTAAACTTACACAGACAATTTGTAATTAATTGTAAAATGTGGTGCTGCCAAACAGATGAGTCTAATAATAGGTGTATTTAATTAAACATCAAGGTTTCATATATCAAACATTACATTTTAAAAGCACTCTTATCGTTGATTATTTCCTGGGAACGCAACGCATTCGAGTGTCGAACTTTCTGGTTTATCCTGTCGATTTCAACATAGCTTGACAACAACCTTGCCAGGTAAGCTCATACTGTCCAAACAAAAGAAATCGGGATTTTTATTTAAACGAGCCACTTTCTGGGTCTGGGAGACTAAAATTTCACAAAAGTCTTCCTTCCTTCATTCTGTTTCTGCAGGAAGTATGAGCTCAACTAGTAAAGAGGTGTCAATTCAATTTGGTGGATTCGATGGATGGTTGAGAACTCTCTAGGGAAGGATTACATTGGCGCGGTGCACAGTATCGACTACACATTATTGCATTGGGTTCTTCAGAAAGTAATTTACCACGAAAGCGGACAGAAGGGAAAGCATCTAGCATCATGTGGCGACTGTCGACTATCGTATCAATTTTACGAATCTTTAGCTAAAGCATCAGTTCTACACCGCTGGCGTCGCATCGGCTTCGGCAAGTCACTTCCCATATTATTATTGTTACGTTCCCCTATCCACGGGCACACGGCCGAAATTCAATAGAATTCAGGATCTAGTCCTTTTATCGAGAAGGACAGGTTTTCGGTATCCTGTTGTAAGAATTTATGTCGTAACCTGCACAAATATTCTCTGAAGAGTTTATGAATAAAATAAGTCGGATATTTCTTGCGATTAGTCTCTAATGACTAGAAATATGCGACGAGTCAATTCGATAAGTATAAGGGGATATTAAATTGCTTATTTCATTATCGAATTATTAATAAAAAGAATGATAATGGCAGGTATTATCAACCAATTATTTAAATCTATGTATTTCTTACTACTTGCGTGACGCACGACGTAATTTATTTATAAGCATAATTGAATAGATCGTCTGTTCTGCAATTTCTATCACAGCGGACTACCGGTCCATAATAATTTACTCAGGTATTCATCGATTCAAAAAAAATTATCGATTCTCGCTTGGTTTGAAGCAATGAAACCTGGCCCAATCATTATAACGATAGAAGCCCTAGGATTTTGGGTGATAACCATCCGATTGGTAGATTTTACGGTGCATTATCCAAAAATATGCAAGAATGAACCAAAATGAACGCTACGACATGCAAACACTCATGAAGGCAAAATTCAGTAGACATCTTGTGGTACTTGCTTCCATACAATAAGTATTCGAGGAAACCTTATAAGATTTTCAGAGTCGTAGTGTGCAAATCTATGGAGAATACTACGATGATGATTAGATTTCGGCAAAAAAATAGTACTTTATTTACACTCATCGAATCCTAAAATTGGTAATGTCAGTCCTCTCTGGTAATGTTGTGTCTGCGGTCTTTTTTTATAAAGAAATAGGATCGTAAATAAATTATACACCTGTTCCACGTGCCATAACTCGGAAAGCAATAACGAGCTTAAATAAACCCAAAAATAGATATGATCTATTTGCACAGGGTGATTCAATATGAGGTAACTCAATGACGAGAAGTTGGAACTTTTCCCACGATCATTGGGGAAATTAGGGACGGCAGAATAAATCGAACGCAATTTGGCCAACGTTTCGCACAAAGTGTACACAATACATAAGACCTTCGGTCTTAGAGTATTTAATATAGATACAGACCTTCGGTCCTGTCTTTTATAACAACACCTAGTTATGTTTTGAAATGACAGAGCTCTTTTTGCAAGTTGTCACAGGGAGGGTACCCCTAGTAGCAGGAATGTACCCTAGAATCGACATCTAAATAACAAAATGAACTCTTTCTATCTAAGTTCGGTTATTTTCATGTAATTCCGACTCTAATAAATTTTTAAAGAGCAAAAGTTTATTTTGGACCACTTTGTATTATAGATGAGAAAAGATATCTATTCGTATTTTCTTACCTGGAAATATTTGACTAGTTTGCAGGCAACATTTCCCAAGTACCACGTCACGGTGAGCTTCCATATAATGTCAGTGAGGACATTGACGAGTCCGACAGCCATATCTGTAAAGAAAACGCATCCAGGTGGATCAGAACTTCGGAATCAATATTTAATTAGTGCTTATTTCTGAAATCCTATCTGTCCATTCCTTTTTTGTCACAGATTCCCAAGGCGAATGAATTAGGAAATACAATGGGATTGTTAATGTCTGTGCAAAAACAATAGAGACTTCTGACGTCATCCACAAGACACTCTTAACGTTGTTGTGCTAATTTCAGAAAAAATATGCGATAGGGTGTTCCCGAAATTATGGTTACACTCAATTTTTGTTGTATTGTGTAGTTTTATAATAAATTTGCAACACCCGGCGATCACTATCAACAATTTCTTATTTTTGTGACGAAAGAAGCTCTGTTGATTTTGGACAGACATTAGCTATTTGTTTACCTACTGGGGCTATTCGTTTCTCAAGAAAAATTGCTAGCTTGGAAATCTGGAGTCTTTTGTTGTGTTAATTAGTTAATTTGTTTTACTGTATTATGCTCATATTAATTTTAGTTCGCAGCACTGCCAAAATTCAGATCGTCTTTCCAACAAATGTAAAGGCACTTGTCGGAGTACCGATTAAATAAAAACTGTTTGAACTATGTTTGTGATTCTGTATTTTTGTTGTTGTAAAATACTCATTATTTTTTCAAAATTTATTCTTATTTCTGAATTTTTACGCTCTTCAAAAATTTCTCATTCCAAAATTCCAATTTCTATTTAAGATTTCTAAATATTTTTCTTCAATGTATTTGGTATTTGTCCAAAATGTATCGTTTTCTCTGGAGATATTTGTGGCCTTCTCATTTTCTTCTACAATTTCTACATTTTCTCAAACCTGTCTCAAGAATATTTTAATTTCTTCGCAGTTTCTTTCTTTCTTTAAACACCTTTCAGAATATTCCCGCTGTCAATTTTTTATTTCCCAGAAGTTATCATTTCAATTCGAAATGTTCCCTTCTTTTAATGATTTCTTTCTCATTTTGTACCGATAACCATGCAAGTAATATTTTACATCGCTGTCAATTTTGCAATAACTAAAAAATTCTCACGAAAACGAACCTGCCAGTGCAAGGTGCATGATAAAGAAATTCATTCTGGACTTCCGCTGGGTTTTGGCTAAAACGATTGCTCCGAGTACAGCCAAATTCCCGACGACGATGACAAAGAGAAGGATTCCCAAAAATGTCAATTGTTCAACCTGGCGGGTGATAAACAGAAGAAAAACGATTTAAAATGTATGCTGATGTGTGTAACGGTTGACATCTTTCAAATCCGTCACTCACTCAGTCGGGGTTCACCCAACTAGGTACTCCACTGTTTTCAAGGAAAAATAACAATTTGTCTGAACAAATATTGATTTGTAATTCGAACCCGGAAGGTAATACGGAATCCTGGACATAATCTCTACTCCACGGTGTATCTAGCTTTCTAAAATGATTCAGCTCACAGCGTGTTTAGTGAAAATCAGAATGATTGATCGTTCGCCTGTCACATCAAAATGGCCATTTTCATGTACACCGTGCATGAAAAAAACAATCATGTTATTTCCATATTTAGAAACATATACGATTTATAGTTTACCGATTTTCGGATTTTTGTTGACCCCGCGCCACACTCAATGTTCAAATATCCGATTTTCATATTTGTTTGTATATTTGTATTCGTCTGAGGTTTTCATGCACATTCCAAACGCATCAAATGAGTAATGGTATTGAAATATTAGTGTTATTGTAATATAACGTTATTGTGATCATGGAAAAAGTTCTTCTCTGGTTTTAGTAGATCGGACTGCATCCAATTTGGCAAAATTGGTTCGGAGTTCGGACGGTCTTTAATGTAAGGAAAACTTCGTTAAACGTAAAAGGAACCACTTAGACCGTCAAAGTAGTTTCTCTGAAGTACTAGATTAGATTACGAGTAACTATCCTGTGTCTAAAATTTAAGGGAATCGATGAGTATTCAAGTCTTATGTGTAATGGAAATACAATTCTGAACATACAGGTTAACAAACATTAATTTGAACGACATTGTTAAGCGCTTTTAGTGACAAATACGGTGATGTTTAAATGCAAGGACCGGTAGTTTAGACAGAATAGAACCTGCTAACCTAGAACTGTACAGGGTGGGTCATAACTTGTATTACCTCTCTCCCTCCTTACAACCGAACTGGCGACCTTTCAAAGAAAAGTAGACAAATCATATATTGGGACGTTATACCTGTAGGTAAATCGTACAGGGAAGAATGGCGTTTGGTTGTTCTTGGTGCATAGCGCCTGCACACAAATTAGGGCACAAACCGTTTGGTAAATTGTACGCCGTTATAAATCGCTAGAATTCTTATGTTGTAGCTAGTGGTATTCTGAACAACTTTTGTTAAGGCTCTACCCCGAAAAGTCTGCCGTTTGGCCGCTAGAAATACGCAGTGGGCATGTAAGGTGAAAGCAAGTGACTTTCACTTTAGCTTTGACTTGCTTTCACCTTACATGCCCATTATGTATTTCTAGCGGCCAAGCGGTAGACTTTTCGGGGCAAGACCTTCACAAAAGTTGATCAGGATGCCACAGGTTACGTACAACTTATAAAAATTCCTACGATTCCCATAAGGTTTGTACCCACTCCGTTTGTCCGACAGTGAAAACTGATATTCCTGGCCGTAATAAAAGCAATTAATTTTTGTTAGCTACTTTTGTTCCAAGACACGGAAGAAATAGGCGCTGTACACTGAAAACAAGCAAACTGGCGACCATCCGACATAAGATTCTCTACAAAATGTATATATTATTTTTTGTGAGTGGTCGCCATTCAGATTGGCCGTGTGGGGAGAAAAAGGTATTACCGACCCTTCAGACCCCCATCATGATCTGGTGAGACAAATTGTTCCGTCTTTCAAAGGAAAATTGGTTTCAGAAGACTCAAGTGGGCGTAAATTCCAAGTGTAACTGTCTGAAGAAATTGAATTCTAAGACATTCAGGGCAGTAAGGTATCACGAGGAAAGTCTGTGACCGTAGCCTTTTACGGACGTCATTTCCCCCGGCCTGAACCCGAACCCGGGTAATTTAGACGCGGGTGTCGTTTTCAGATTCCCCGGTTTTTACAGCCTTACTTTTCTCCTAATGAGCTCAGTGTACTCGTACGTAATATGGTGAACTATACGCTGATGTGAATTAATTAAAAAGTTTCGTCATGTTTGTGTATATATTTTTTACTTAACAGTCGTTCTCATTAACGTTAAGAGTAACTCGTGTCCCGATTCCACCCGTGCCCCCTAAAAATCATCATGCACACATATTTACTCCTCGGGATTCCGAGAACTTGTTTTTAAATATTGGCTCATCGTTACACAAGTTTTGGTCTAATGAGGAAGTGCGACGCGTGAAAATTTTGAATATGTGCGGGTGTAGATTCGTATGAAGCAAAAATCCCAGGTAGATAATTTTCCCCAATTATCCATTTTACGCTTCAATTCGCAAAGGTTAGTATTCGACGGCATAACTTAACCAGCAGGTCCCCTTTGTGTCCTAAACTTTCTGGAGAATTAATTTTGCAGTTAATAACCTCCTACAAAGTCATAATGGTGAAATGTACACTAAACTTAGCATAATCTGTCTGGATTCTCTAGAGGTCAAGGAAGGTCAACTAGTGCAATAGAGTAAAAATATATACAGAATATTTGCCCTGATGCCTGGGAAAACAAATATTGCCCATTTATATGGAAAAAAATTCTAAATAATTCAAAATAAAAAATTGGTGGTATTTTAAAAATAAACACATATTTTTGAATATTTTTATTCGTTCACTTTTCAGTGTTAAATGTTGTAAACAAACGGACGGCAACGATTTTCGCGAGAAAAAGTAATGAAGGGTCTAAATATTTTTAGTAACACGTTTTATTTATTCTACCATATTTGCACTTTGTTAATTAAAAGTACATTTGAGCGTGGGAAGACGTCATCTAGTATCTCGGGGATAATTTCAAATCGGAAATCGAACGTGTAATCCACCATAGAATGCTACTCCAGTGGCTGTTTCGAACTCAACGAGAATTTTGACCTCCCATTCTGTTTTTGTGCTATTTGAAATACTGTGACGTCAATTCTCGTTGCCCTTGCTAAATTTGGCTAAGTATTTGGTAGTCATTAATTAAAATTAATAAT
Source organism: Protaphorura glebata (assembly GCA_034694305.1). NCBI lineage: Eukaryota > Metazoa > Arthropoda > Collembola > Poduromorpha > Onychiuridae > Protaphorura > Protaphorura glebata. Next base: position 11,561 of record JAQFYE010002524.1, read on the forward strand.
CATTAGTTTAAATGAATTTATTGGTACAATATTTGGTGGAGTCTGAAATGCTGGTAGGGCCAGTTGTTATCGGTTGATTCTATTTTCAAATTAATCACCAAAACTAGTCTTAAGTTCAACGACTCAATTATTTTAAATTGGGATTAAGAATCAGAACAGAACATGACTGTGGGAAGAATTCGCGGTAATTCGGATCGAATGACAAAACCATTCTTCAAATAAATGAAGAGTTTGACACGACGAGTCGGCAAATCGGCTAAGGCGATTGTCAAATGGTATTGTTTCCTAATTTGGTAACCTGAAATATTTGATCGTGTTATTGAACTGCAGCTCTTGGGTCACATTCTCACACTGGCTAATTTTTGCAATTTTAGTTTTCATTGCAATCGTGTTCTGCTCCCTCAGATCGGCTGGATATCCGACCGTATAATTGTCCGTCTAGACTCCGAACAATCATGAATCTCATGATTCTAATGAAAGATCAAATTGTCCTGCTAATCGACTTTGATATTTTCTCAGAACTTGGATTGGATTGGATTGGATGCTTATTTAATTGAATCAACTGCATGCTCGTACAAAGGAAATCGAAGGCGTGGAGCATGAATCCAATGAGATATCAAATGAAAAAAAAATATCTGGCCGTATATTCCGCCCATTTAGCCCAAATATCAATTCCAGTAATTGAATCTCAAGAATTGCTTTTAATAATAAGTCCAGGTTTTAATTGTCTTTTTACAATAAACCTCAGCTCATCAAACCTGCTCACACCTCCAATTCTCAAAATGCATTAAAAATACAATTGCATTGACATTCATTGTAAGGCATGTGCGAATTACTTAAACGCTCGTCAGCGCCGCTACACGGGTCAGATAATCACTTATTATCCGACTCACCCTGATTGGGCTACTGAGGGGACAAATGTTACGATCCACCCTGTACTATAAAGTAATCACCTCATATCCGTTCTTAAATACTTTGATCAAAAACACAGCACAGACACAATTTATATCATGTGACTGTCAGACCCACACTCCAAGATGTTCCTTCAAGAATTTCCAAAAGTTTATGGTTGAATGCATTTAAATTAAATTTAAATTTACTGAACCATGTCATTCATGCGAGTACAAAATGTAGAGAGATTAAGACGTACTCATATTAACCCACATAACTCGGTTGAGCAGACACTCTAGCTACAAAATTAATTCACTACGTTGATTCTCATCCCAGAATCTAATCTCTTCTTTAAGGAGTTTGTTGGAAACGGATTATGATAACAGATGGTGGATGTGAATGTGAAGTCTAGTCCTTAATATTTCAGTCCTCAACCCCAATTTCTACTTCCTAAGACCTAAAGTCTTCACGTAAACATTACGAACAATAATATGTACATATGTAGCAATATATGTTACCTGACCAAATGCAGTTTTCGTAAGTTATGTAACTTGAAGTAGGACACAGCAGTTATCATCAACCTGAAGTATCGTATTAGAAGCTCGGTTTTCTCTTCATTCAAGGAGGATCCGAGTTCAAAGGCTTTCACCACTTTCTCCATTGGAGAAAGCTGGAGAAAATCCGAACTTATACAGGGTTTCCCAGAGAAAGCGCACCATTGTTTGATTATATTTTGCGTAGTTACATGAATTCATGTTACCGTCAGGTTGGAATTATTGATAAATTCTAAGAATTCATTTTATCAACGTCAACCAAATACTCATTTTATTTACTTAAACCAGAAACCAGTTTTATAGATGAGTTCCACTGCCCCAATGATTTTCATTTTGACAATTGACGTTGATTACATATTTTTCTTTAAATTTAACAATAATTCCAATCTGACCGTAACGTAAATTCTTGTAACTACGCCAAAATATGATCAAACAATGGTGCGCTCTCTCTGAGACACCCTGTACATTATAGCCCGGTAACTATGTAATCGAATAAAAATGGTAGCTCTATAATTTCCTCAGGAATTTTGAACTACATAGTTGCCATGCGATTAGAAATTCTGAATCCGGTGTGGAAATTATTCGGCGGGATATCTTTGCAAATTCCTAATCGATTTTGTGCCTTTCGTGGGTGGATTTCCTTATGAAATTCCCGATTCGACTATAAGTGGGAAGAACTAATTATCTGTGCGAAGTTTATGAATGAAGTCAGTTTAACCTTGAGAAAATATAAGAGCCGTTTGGCCGGAAATCCGGACGAACAATTTAAATAATTTGACCAAAAGACTATCGTATTTTGTCCTATCTGAGGGCGCAGAATTATGATTCCAGTGATATCTCAAACTCTAAAAATTATTCGGCCGGATATCCGGTCCACACATAAATGCCATGTGGGATTTCAAAGCCTATTCTCTCACTACTTATGTTCACAAAGAACGCTCATAGTAAAATTTGAATTTGTTTTCCTTTTTAATTTCCGGGGATGTGGGTTTGGCTACGTCAAGAAATCTTTTTATTTTAAGAACGTATGCATTTCAATAGAAATACGGAGAGACGTGTATTTCTGAGGAAAAGTGAAATGTCTCCAGAATATGTTTAGAGTCATATTCATGTACCCAAACGTCTGTTTCTGACCGAATTTGATCTTCTTTCTTTTCTTTTCGGATTGTACAAGCAAGAGTGTCTTTTGTTCACTGAATCAAAATATTAGAAACCCTAAAGGAACAAGTAGGTCGGGGATCAATCAAATAGTACTGGATAATTCATATGTTCATTTGCTACAGTCAATCGGTCAAAGCATGCTGGTAGAGGCAGCCCTTTATCATTTCGATACGCCTTCGTACGGTTCCATTCACTCCTTGTAGTCTCTTTTAAGTTTTTATTTGCTTAAGTGTAGTTTCTTCCTACTAATGTGGTACCTTCTCTAGGCAAAATTTCATACCATCATGCCGTTTCATACTTAGTATGTCTGAATGCAATGGGATAGCACTCTAGTAAACAAACAAACAAACAAACAAACAAACAATGGAAAGCAGCCCAATCTGTATAGAAAAACACATCACGGTGTAATGTAAAAGCTCTGTGCGTACTATTTAATTAATATCGTTGACTCTAACACGTGATATAAAAATCAACCAGAAAGGAAGCACCATAAGTTCAATCTAATCAAAAATTCTTTGGGCAGATGAGACTTTGAAGGATTCGCCATAGCTGTGGCGTAGTAGGGTTCCCGAATTATGAAGAATCGGAAATTCCAATCTCGAAATTTCCAAGAATTTCAATTCTGTTGTAAGATTGTTGAGAAATTCAGAATTTGTTTGATATCAAGATTCCTAACATATTTTGTTCCCAGAACTTGCTACGCTTCGAGAATCGGGAGGATTTGGGATCACCTGTGGAACTTAACTAATACAAGGTCAAACCCATTTACTCTGACTTTTCAGTGGCTTCAGATTTCGTGTATTCGGAAATAATTACTTAACAATTTGTCAGCATTAAAAGAAAACATGCTGCGACACGCGCGGTTCGTTTTACCAGCATCCGTGGGCTATAATTATATAGTGCTGAAATTCAGTAATTTAGCGTGTGCCGTTCTTAAACGCCTTAGACGTCGGTAATTTTATATTATCAAACTTTTATCATAGTACAGGGTGGTTCATAACTTTTTCGATACCGAAATTTGAGGTCATGTTGTAAAATGTACGAGAATACGAAGTAGATGTACAAAATCAGTTTTTTCGGTGGAATAAATAATTATGTCTATGTGCCACCCTGCAGATTAAACAATACATACGACACGCGCGACTCAAGTTTACATCACATCCCGTGGGTTAAGTGACTCTCTCATCCTTTGCGCGTGTATTCTAAGAAATAGTACTTAATTGGAATCTTCAGGCATTTTTTATCATGGGGTAAACAAAGGATGACAATTTTCTAGACGAATTTGCAACTATCTCGGCATGCATTCATTCAACATTCAAGAAATTCTTTGGCTGGAATAATTACGGGCTCATTAGCAAAATTACTGACCAATTTGAGTACTATTCTAACTATTCGAGTTAAAAATACACATGTATATGACCAACAGAATTTTTATTTATTTTTTATTATTCTCTGAATTTTTCTTACCTCGTGGAAATAGAAGGGATCGGGTGGTTCGGTGGTATTATTGTTTATATTGGTCTGATTGGCAGTCGTCCAAATACCGCCGGGGATACACCCTATGGCATCATCTGTTTGACTTTCACCAACGCCGCACAAAGGATCACTCGTAAAATTTTCGGCGGATGCCATGCTAATTGTCTGTTGTTATTTTTTAATATTTTTTCTTAAGTAATTTTTTTGAACATCTCAAAAATTGCACGCAAGAGATGAAGGTACGTATTACGGTCGAATTCTCTGATGATACATTTTCCCAAAATAAATTTTGAATTTTGAAAGATGCTGGGTTTGACTTTTTGACGTGAACTTGAAAGTTGTTGAGAGATTTATTGGATTCTACCTGTCCTACACAAACTCTGCCCCTGACTGAGCGCTTTGCCCTTCCGCCTCCTCGGTTTTATACATATAAGGAAAAACCGGGTAGTAGTGAGAAAACCCGGGTAGTACTGGAACTTTCACGATTCACCAAGAAAGTCAGATCTGAAATGAGATTGACGTACCCGTACACATAAGTACAATTGGAGAAAGCACCTTACCCGAATTAATGCTACACTTGAATATGTACAACCTGCAGCGAATTGAAAAATAAATAAATATTTAGAATTGCGAAACAATTTATCTAAAACAAACAAAACAATTTTTTAAAGATTACTGATTGTTGAAGAGCTCAGAGACTAAGCCCAAAACCAATCGGCCATGTGGTAATGTCTTTCATTTCTACTTCACGATTTCTTATCTAAGGACGCCATCGGAGCCACCACGTCTAGCTCTCATAATTATTTATTAGTTGCCGTTATTGTCATCAATTAAATACGTTTCGTCAGTCAGACTTGAAGTGAAAGACTATTTACGACACCCTAGACTTGAGTCATTATTTTGAGCAGATCAAAATTGCGATATTTTCACAAATTGAGCAAACGGCGGCGCGTGACGTCGTGCGTGCAATTTGATATACTGTGGAAATTGTGGCACTTAACCACAGTCTTAATTGTCCGGTCACAATTAAACTGTCTGACCCTAACTGACCCTCAAGTATTTTTAATATTTCAAGGTTAATGTCGATAAGCGTTACCCGAGCGAATGCAGTACGTACGCAGTGTCGTAAAAGTTCAGTGCTTCCATCCTCTGTCTATTGGGACAGATCTGCGGTTCAGTTTCTTTGGTCTGGTAAATCTCCGTCCGAATTTTCTAATAACGTGAGGTTTTTACCCTGCATGGGCACGGTTTTTTCAATTTCCGGTTTCATAAATCAGTAAAGTGCGCCGATGGGTAACCCCTGTATGCCCAATGATGATGAAAAATGCGCTGTGTGTAGTGCGGTGGTAGTGCAGTAATGCATTCGTCAAAATAAAATCGACTCTTAACGTGTATGGCGGGGTTGGGGCTTTCTATCTAGTAGAATTTGACGATAAGCCATCAATTGACTAAAGGATGTGTTAGAAAAGTACAAGATATAATTCCTATTCTTGGTATGTATGTATTGTCTAAGTGGTACTTTTATTAAAATTGATCGGGAAAGCCAAGAAATTTTTTAGCCACAAATTCTCCGTGAAAAATATGAATTCCTTGAATATTGCGTAGTAGACGCAAATATTCCCATTATTCGACATTTACCGGAACGTTCAACATCCGTATTTTTCAGAATGTATTGACCTTCCATTAGTATGTACTTTTAGGCAGGTCTTGTTTAAAGCAACTCTCAAAAATTGGACACACTACACTAGGGATTGAACTCTTAACAAAGTTGTAAAGTCTGTAGGTGTATTTCTTGCGACGATCAAAATAGTGCATGCTCTATTTTCAAAGTTCAAATATAACAATTGTCACTCACACACCATTCAATTCACAAATAGGTTCCTTTTATCTGTAAGTGAATTGCCGTCACGAATTATGAGTTTCCTTGAAAGGTTGAATGCAACGGCAGAGGATAACTTCTTTTCATTGAACATCTTCGGAGGTATAAATTATTACAATGGAGGCGGGGGCGATCGCAGCCGAGTGTCTTATTTATTTATTTATTAAAGACAGCACCCTCGTAAGGTTGTTGTGCTGCCCGCGGCGCGATGAAAATACAATAGCG
>JAQFYE010002525.1:0-17743 GCA_034694305.1 Protaphorura glebata
TACTTACAAATAAAAATATCCTTCCTTCTTTCAACAAAAAATTTCCTTAGTTTCAAATCAAATACAGCAAAAGTCCTCCTTTTTTGAATTTCATTCGGGAGAGAATTCCATAATTTTCCGCCATATTCCATTATCATCATTTAATTTCCAAACTCCGCCATTTTGTTTTCTGTTGATATTTCGCGTATTTGTCATAATATTTGATTTCCTTTCAGGAAAATATTTGTGGGAAAAACGACTAATTCAAAATGAAATGTAAATATCTCGTATACATCGAAAATTAAACTTCCAATGAATTGGACGCTTTTATTTGTTTTTACAAATGAACTAAATCCAAAATCGAATGAGAAAATCACGTTCACGACGTACGTTCGGCGTTTTCGTCAATCTAAACCAGATAATTCCATCCGTCCTTGTTCTAAAGTTGTATGTTTGTCATGCCATGCCGTGCAGTAATCACACAATCTTTAAATCCCTGACTGGTCCAATCAGAATCCAAGTACGAACAGAACTGAGTGGGTACCCTTGTATTAAACTACGTTTCATTTAACGTGTGTGTTTTTGTAGAGATAAGTGCTTATCCGTGTGAACTGTAGACTCAGAGACTCAGGAGAACAATAATAGTAAATAATACAAGATAGAGGAAGAACCCATTATCACTAAAAGGAGGTCAGGAAAGAATCAAAAGCTTCCAGAAAATCCAAATACCTAAGCAACACACGATAACCTTAATTTTGATGGATAACTTTTACTTGTCCGCTTTTTTCGCAAATTAAATCAAATGGGAATTCCAGATCCTCACAATTGCCAGTAATACTTTCTCAGGCTTCCAAACCAGGCGTGTGTCCAATTATTATTGAAATGTGAAAGAAAACACGGAAAGTATGTCCGAGGTCACGTCATACAATGACGTTAAATATGTCAACATAATCAGAACCAAATGTCGTTTAAATGCAGCTCATTATCACCAAGGACATTGTAGGGTGGCTCGACAGCCGGGCAGGAAAGAAAAATTCCTTCCAGAAATTCTAAAAATACGTTTCTAAGTATTTAAAGTAATATGCAGAACATCATTTTCGAATTTTGAATCATCGGGCTTGAAGTTATTGAAATTCTCGATACTGCATTAGCTTACAGCATCTATTCTTGATGAAAGTCACGTGTGGTGGTCGCGCGCATAGCGAATTTGAATTTTTCGGCTCAAAACTCAAAATAAAATGAAATAATGAAAAACATGTTAAATTCTGTATGTCAATATATTAATTAGCTATTTTTCTTGCTGGTTGAGTCAGCAATAGCGTGGGTCAGCTAATCGAAAGTAATATCAACACATTTTGGGTATAATATCCGGCCGGTTTCTCTTTCGCGTGCTTACCCAGTGACTGATTCACTGTATTTGAGTATTTTATTAGTAGTTTCGAATCTGTCTATACCTAAATTGAGCTATGAGTCATGCAACCTCATGGCTGTGGCATACGGCTTACAGCTAATCTTGACTCATTCAAAATGAAGCAGTAACTAACCAGTAACCAGTTTTGCCTGGCTTCTCTTCTCTATATTAGTATTAACCAGAAGTATCTCGCATACATATGGAATATGCATATCAGCAGCAGCAGCAGCATATCTTCTACAAATGTCTAGCTTTAATTTAATGCACCTCACTCAGGTATGAGGCTCGGGTATCGCACCTGGTGCCTAAACTCGCTTATGCTCGCTCGCATAAAGAATAATATCTACTAAAATTACATGCATGCAGCAAATAAATCGCGTAGGAGTATTAAGTGGTCTTAAAGTAGGCGCAAGCCCCATATGCATACGATGTTCTGGCTAGGCCCGGCGCCATGGCGAACTAATGAACGAAATTGGATCATAACCATACCATGCCATTCCATTAACATTATTAGCATGAGAATAACTGAAATTAAATCAGGTAGAGTAGAAGCAGACTGAACCAAACTCAAAATTTAAATAGGTAGTAGAGCACAATACAAGTATCACAATATGGTATCGCGGACTGATTTGATTAATTTGTGAATGTAAAACTAATTTAAATAAGTAGGCACTCAAGTGTTTCGTTCCTGTCCTGATTAGATATTAAAAAATTCCAAACTTTACACTCTACTGCAAAGTACCCAAAGTCCGCTTATATCAAACTCTGTACTTACTAGAATTTTGACTTCTGATCACTAATCACATGCGCCTGCGTCATAAATTTCACTGACAGAGACAAACAATTGGTTGCTTAATCTATGTTTTTGAGTCAAATGTCAAATTCACAGAAAAAGTCATGACTGTCACAAAACCGGTATCAGAATCACAATCACACGAGCCATGACGCTTATATTCCATTCATTCGTAGACTAGACGTTTAAAAGTACTCAAAATTTAATTAGTTACCTGATGCCAGTAGTCTTCCGGGCTAGCTTGAGATAGTAAATACCCGGTGTCATGAATGGCTTGAAGCTCATACAAAATCCCAACACTTGGCAAGATATCCATTGTTTTGTCTTGTCCTGGGATCAATTCCCGGCTTCGATTTTTATTTTTTTAAATCCGACCAACTTTTCATTCACAAATATCAATCATTCCATTGAATGAATGGACAAAATGCAAAAACAATCACTCCCACTTGAACCACTGATCACAATTCACGACAACAATGGAATTTTGTAAATTTTAATTTCTTCAGTATACCCGTTAGTGCATACTGGTAATTGGTATAAATGTTTACCCTTCCGTATTTGATTTAACTGACTTGGTTTGGCAGTTGTATTCTGCGTACGTCAATCTTGCGGTTTTTATTATAAGAGCGATGGCGGGAACATGGTATAGGTACAGGCAGTTCTAGTGGTTACTAAATTATACCTTTTTCCTTATAGCAATTTGGCTATATATTTTTTGTTGCAAAAAAAAATCAACGAAGACTGCACACAGTTCGTTTCGATCGTCCAAGTCAATGCCCAGAATTGACCACGCCTTTTGATTGATTGATTCCCTAATCCTTCAAGAAAATCGCTCTTTCTCCTCGACCACTTGACCTTTTCATTCCTCACTCGATTGCAATATCCCGTTCAGTTCTCAATTTTCCAGAAATAAGAAATAATTGGAGATGACGTTGATTGTGTAGACAACCAAGGTGGTTCAAAACTTTTCGTATGTCGAAAGATAACATCAACACATTATCAGCAATGTCATTCCGATTTAACGGGAAGCAAAGTTGACTTGACACCGATGGTTGTCGTCAAAATTGAACAAAGTATTTGGATGATAAGTAGAATTTGACAAATTATTATTTGTCACGCTCGAATCACTCACTGTTCCAAAAGTAGGTTTGTTTTATCAGGTCAAAGGTTATTCATGTTGTACCGTAACCACGTTCTCATTCTCCATTCATTGAATTGATTGTCTCCACGATAAATTAAATAATGTGGTTTTGGTTATAATTTTAATTTTTGTCACAACTTCCTCACCACGATGTGGATGTTATTCCTGTCAGCTCTGACATGACACTGGCTCTTTGAGACAGAATGAGGTTTGATTTTATTTGGTGTACTCGCACTGGTATTGGGGGAAGGATGGTATGTATTTAGTGACAGACTGAATACTACTGATTGTGATTCTACTCCTCCAAATGTATACCCAACTCAAATCTTTTACTTCTGGAGAATGAGGATGAGTAAGTCATAGTCACTAACTGGTATACTGACTGGTACCTAAAATTTAAAAAAAAATAGAGTGACGTATATGGTCATCAAGTATACTTTTACGTTAAGTTGAAGTTTGTAGAATTGACTCATGTGTGAAATAACAATACAGTATGCAGTTCACCATGTGCCCGGTGCCAAACACCATTGCATTGTATTGTGTGTGACTATTAACTTTGGAATTAAGATTGCAATTGTTAGTGTTAGGTATTGGTTTACTCATACCGACATGCGACAAACGTCAACAAACAAAAAGTATTGTTATCCATTGCATTGGAAAGGGAAAACCCGTAAATTAATGTTTCGGAAGTGATTTCTCGAGTTCCATCCATTCATTCCATGACATAATCCATTATCAGATTACCAGTTGGCAAGAATGACCTACATTATTAGTTTACTACAAAACTCCGATCCGAATGCATGCCTAATCTCCTTAACACTCATTTTCTTTAATCCATTCGGCAAAGGGTTCGTCATTCGTCGCCACTTTACTTTACAGAATTGATTCTTTTCTAGTCGTACAATAAAATCAACAAATAAACTGAACTGGCACTGGGTAATTATTGTGTAAGAAACTCTGATTTTCGTATTATTTCGTGCCGTGAACAAATACATGCGAGTACAATCCTGAACCACCGCACCGGTCGGTTATGGTTCTGTGTGTGACTCATCAAATCCATTACTTAATTAATCAATCAAAATTACCGAGAATTAATTAATTCAGCGGTCGAGCGGTTTCAAAAGCAAAACTATCTGTCTTCTAGCAATTTTAGAGCAGTGGCGTCACTAGGATTTTTGGGGCCTGGTACAAAATGATATTGCGGGGCCCTAGATGAAATAATTATTTTTGTGGGGGGAGGGGGCACTTCCGCCGCTCTGCGGCGGACCCCGCGGAGCGGCCGCCGGAGGCCAAATTTCTTTTTGGGGATGTTTAACACAGGTTGCATGATAACGTTGTTTTTAAGTATCGAAGCAGTCTCTGTCTTGGTGGTAAAATCTTGCTGTTTTGATACAAATTTATTTATTTATTCCAAACAAAACTCCCGGAGTGCCAATTTTAACAGCCATGTGAGCCAAATGGGGCACCAAAATTTAGGAATTCACACTAGATAAGATGATATTCTATCTTATCTAGTGCGTTTTTGCAAAATTTGGGGCCCCTCTTGGCTCGGGGCCCGGCACACGTGTACCACCTGGTGCCATCGTCCTGACGCTACTGCGCGAAACAGATATGAATCATCATAGTCCGAGAGAACAGTAAAACAGAAATTAATTTGTGTCGATTTTAATGGATTAATCGGAAGACATTGTCGATTAAAATTATTTTTAATAAATTTACTGTTTAATTCTTCAAGATATTAGGATAACGGAAATTAAGAAACGCGGAAACGTAAGACATACTCTCAAGGACTAGCGATAATTACCTGTTGGAGGTCAGATAGCTTTCATTTGATTGATTTGATTCTTTATTGATGTGCTTCTTCCCGACGTACCTATCCTAAGTAGAATATGGTTTAATTCAGTAGGAAGCCCAACAACAACTACTGTTTCATAATGTCAATTTACAACAATGATATCAATTAATTCTAATTTAACAATAATTAAGTGCAATCATGTATAATCCTAATAGTATTTGAATTCATCTTTTCTCGCCTGTTTCATACATCTGCACAATTTGTTTTTGAATTTATGCTCAGACATTTCGAACGATCTTTAATCCGATGGTAGCTTATACCAGTGATTTAATTGCTATAAGAGTTGACTTTTCAGTTAGATTCTAACTATTTATAATCCACAAATTATTCAAGATTAACGTTTTTAGTCGAAGATTCTATCCGGTCTATTGATACTTGTGGGCTAACTTATTTTAAAGAGTAATAATTCTCGTTTCAACCAACCAAAATTGTACCCCGATATAAACTCCGGAAAATGTTTTGGTTTTGAATGGATTTATGGAACACATTTTGAGAGAAATATTCTTTAATCTCCCAAGAAAATGATTGTACAAAGGACCTTAGCCACTTCTTATGGGCGCTAGGGCCCCGATTGAGAGATTTTTCAGGTTGTGGTTTCTGGCTTCGCTGTTTGGAGTACGAAAATGGAGTTTACTTTTTCTGAAAATGAAATCGCCTGAATTTTGTGTCCAAACAATTTTTTTTTTTAAATTTCCAATATTTGATATCTCCAGGGCATATTTTACATACATTGGAGTGCAGGACACGAAGGAGGAACTCCGTCTGAAGCGGCCTCTTTAGAAATAAATGCATTTGGAACGGCTGAGCTATTACAATGGTCCATGGACTTCCTTTCACGTACTAGGACGTCCAGATTAGCCTCCAAATGCATTTGTTCTTTCAGAGGCCACTTTGGACGGAGTTCCTCTTTCGTGCCATGCACTCCAATGTATGTAAAATATGCCCTGCAGAGGTCAAATTTTGGAAATTTAAAAAACATAAGTCTACGAAATAATATGTCTTATCTTATCACTATAATCTTACTATCTTATGACTTATAGTGGACTTACGTTTGACGGGGAATAGTCCGAGCGATAAAACATTGTCATCTTCATCGTCAGATTCTGGGCACGTCCGGATTCGACCTTTACGAAAGAACAAGAAACGTTAAGAATGATTTTGCATCAGACTCTACCATTATCGGCTTTCAGACCGTGCCAGGAAAATCGTTATCAATATTTTACATTTTCGGCGAGAAATTGTAAGACCTCACAGAAATTGAAATGTTTATCATCAAATTATATTGAATCCTTGTCCAAAGTATAATAATTGTCGAAACATAAAGTCAAACTAAGACTCGTCAAATTGAACTCCACATATGCATTCTAGGATAACCCATGAAATACAACAGATTAGCTCAGATAAGGAAGTTTAATGAATTGGACTCGGCAATTGTGTGCAAACATTACAAGAAGCCATGACTGGCGAATCCGATACGTTTATTATCACAAATCACGTTTACCACTTTTTGAAACCATAAGTTTCGTTTCATCTTGTTTTCCGAAATAATCACTTTTTTATAAGCAATTAATTTGTATGTGTTTTAAGACGCCAAGGTGCTGGTTCACATTTACCTGGGTCACTCGGTTTTTCTGATTTTTCTCCTGAAGAAGGGAACGATTGTTTTCCGAAAGCTTGAGATTAAATAAATATTTTTCTCGAAAATGACTACCGATAAATCCATTCAAAACCAAAACAATTTAAAAAACAAATTGTTAGGGCACAAAATTCAGGCGATTTCATTTTCAGAAAAGTAAACTCCATTTTTGTACTCCACAAAGCGAAGCCAGAAACCACAACCTGAAAAATCTCTCAAATGGGGTCCAAAGTGGCTAAGGTCCTTTGTCCTAGAACAGTTCGAAGATTGAATTTATACATGGTAACTAGGGCGGTTGCGGATTAAAACGGCTGGTTCCTGAAGTCTCATCATAACAAAAGTTGTAAGCCAAAGAATTCATAATTAAATCAAAGATTTCATCTCATATTTTCTAATTCCTCGGAACTATTTTTATGGAATTTCCATATCTCCAGTTTATACAAAATATAAAACTACAAGAAAAGATCCGCGTACATTGCAGATAAGTCTAAGGAAAAATGGAAAGTCGTTCCTGGGATAGGTTTTTCCCTCCTAATGGTGACCCGACAAATCGGGAAAGTCGTTCCTGGGATACGTTCTTTCCTTCTAATGGTGACCCTTCAAATCGGAGATTTCAGAGTCAGACCAGACCTCCAATGCCAAAGACCAGTAAACCAATACCACCGGAATCAAAACGTAGTCCATACTCGCCGTACGTACCGACAGGTTAGAATATATTACTTCAAATAATATAAAGAAATGGAGTTCTCCATTTTCTATTGGAATTTTTGTCAGTTTTTATTATGTTTCAGATTATTCAACGACCGAAGCTGACGCCGAACGTATTGCTTGGATAAAAGCAAGATCTGATGAAACGAGGCGGAAGTTTGAAGAGTTGAGAATTCGGAATTATGTGGACCACTATTTCAATATGGCAATGTTAAATGCGAAATTGTCCAGACTCTTAGCGGAGGATGACCTAGGGCCCGAAATGCAAGAGCGCGAGCGGAACAAGAAACCGTAAGTCACAATTACCAGTTCCACAATGTAGGAGAAATTGGTGGATCTTTGAAAATACTTCAGACCTGTTTTTGCAAACAACCGTCTTTTTCTCCGTTGTTAGAAAATATTGGCATGTCTTGGACTGACCAACCACTTGTCTAATATAATGCCAAATATTACTCCCAAGCAAACCTCTCAACGCAGGTTTCACTGTACTTCTACTATTTAGAAAATTAACTTTTATGGTCACAATCTGTAGTTGATTTAACGCGTCGTAGCCCAACAATAAACCCGGTCGTCCCAGTCAGGTGGTCGTTCTATGCCCGTCTCAGGCTTCAAATTTTTATTTCATCTCTCAGTCCAGGAATAAAAGTAAAAAGTACTATAATCCTTTGCTGATTTTTGGTTTGATATAGGGACAACTCCCCCAAACCGCCCAAGAAGTACGTATTTTACTCTGGCGCAGAAGATGGTCTTCGCTACAAAACATTGAAAGACGGACCCAAAAACGTGGAATTTCGAGTTGCTGTTGATGTGAAGAGTTGTATTCCCAGAAATATTCACATTGACTCCAAGGAACACGTAATGACTGTGAAGGCCACTACGCTTGGAGGTCGTGTCAAAACGTTAGGCATAATTTGCCCGTCCGCCGAGGACGTGGATGGAATCCAGATAAATATTCCAAAAAATGGAATTCTTCTCATCGAAGGACCGAAGATTGATTGTAAAAATAATTAAGATTTTTATTGTCAACGTAAGTAAAGTCTGAGGTATCATTTTTTGAAACTTCTCCGTAGTTTAATATTCCGTATTGCTAAATCATCAGAATAGTAAGAATGAAAGGCAAAGAATGCTGTGTCTCATGATAAGAGGCAAATAAAAAGTTAATAGTACAATCGTAATTACTCAAATTTTATTTCTGGGGAATAAATGTGAACGATATACAATTATTTGTGTCGGGAGAGTGAGCGATGTAATTGGCTCTGATACAAAGTTTTTGACCTTGAAGATCTTAGTGAATGTGACCCAAAAATTCGAGGTCTAAGCGCTGTTGAAGGGTTAGGAAGTGCCAAGACAGGTCTAACAATCGGTGATCCAGGTGGCGATCCTCGAGCCGTATCGGATTCCTGTGATCGGGAAATACGTAGTTTAACAGTAGTCGAAGTTGCTTGTTTCAAACTAATTGTTTGAGAAGTAGCTGATGGTGATCCTTTCGGAGATCGTGAATCTCCAACCGCAATACCAGAAGTATTGGTAGGGGGGCTCGGAGAGATAATATAAATTCGAGGTACTTTATCCCTGTCGATCTCTTGTCCACTGGTTGGAGTAGTTGGTCGTGAAGTAATTAGAGAATATACTGTGTTCTTGCTGGAGATGTCTGACCTTGTTGACCTCGGTCTCGATTGTGTGGGGGCCCTTCTCAACAATCTCAAATACTGGTACAAGTATAGGGCTATCGTTGCGCATCCCGCAATTATGATGAAAATAGCAAACGATGAAATGACCTCACGATTCTCGTTCACCCAAAGATCAAGAATTCTTGAACAACCCTTTTAATAAACAGCATAAAGGTTTTTCGTAATCTTAAAATAATTTGTTCCGTAAATTGAGATCGAATATACTCGTACATATGTTTTCGTCAATCGCTTACATTTCTAGTAAAATTCCTTGGAAAGTTTACATAAATATGGTTTCCATTCTTCTTTATTTTAACTGTACAATTGTTAAAGCAGAGGCGAAGGCTTTTGGTAAACTGATTGTCTTTCCCTGAAAATTTACAACCAAGGTCTCGAGGTCCATCCCATCCACAACAATTCTAATAAATTCAAATATTATTCTCAATACATTCAGTGTTAATTGTCGAGATTTTGACCATTTTGAAAAATACTGTTCAAGTACATACCTCTCCCAGAGCCCAACCAGGGAAATGTTTTTTTGTTTTAAGATGAGCTTTCAATTCCTTCAAATACTCATTCTTAATAAAACCAGGTTTCAGGTAGACTATCAAATTTATAGCTGCGGCAAATATGAAGATGATGGAAACAACACATCCAGTGACAAACTATGATTTAAGAATATTTAATCCATGAGTTCTTTAATTACGACAATTGCAAGCCAGTACAAATTCTAAATCTAAATTATCTTACGACTATCGGAAAGATCTTTTTTCTTTTCCTGAACCGAATAAGTGGATATGACAATGGCATCCAAATGAATAGAAAGAAAGATGACGCGTGCCAAAGCCAGGCGGATTTGACGACTCTTGTGTTGATGGGATATCCAATAGTAAGTGAAATCGCGGTGAAACTCCAGGAATAGGAAGCTAGACCAAAGACCTAAGAGTCAAAATGATACAAAAATTTTGACAGCACAGAAAACAAGTTGAAATATGATTTTATTTTACAGCTTCTGTAAAGACCTCGATTGGGTGCGAGTAGCTAATTCCACCCTTACGGAAATCTGACTATAAAACCAATTTTAATTTTCAACTTCTTTTGGTTTCTGTAAAGACCACAATATTTAGTTTTATTGACAACAGAAAATTAAAGCTTACGATCAAACACCAGAAAAGAGTTTTCATGGACGGTAATTTATCACACTCGAAGAAAGAATTTCTCTCCATATTGTTATTCTAGAGCTAAATATACGATTTAAGATAACTATAAACTGGTTTCCGTTGTCTCGGGACAACTGGACTTAAAAATCCTTGCAGGTAAAATTGCAGTAGAATTATTAAGAAGCATTCGTTAGGACGCTTGGATCCCCTGGAAACGTTTGGACGCGCTTCAGGAAGTAAGTGCCTGGTCTCACCAATGTCACCACAGTTTAAAAGAAAGAAGAATAAATTGCAAAAAACAAGGAATAGTACTAAGGAGATCTCGTAAATAAAATAAAACTTTCGATTTTGAATATTATTGATCATATCAACACAAATTCATCGTTCAGTTCACTTTACACTTGTGTCTAAAGTTTGTATTCCGCCATTTTCTATTTGATGACAGATACGTCTGAATTAGGGATGACTGGTTGTTCCTCGGGAGGATAAGGCGAATATATAAGTTTTTCTGTTGGAGCCTTTATCCGATTCTTAGAAGATAAGACTCTTTCACTCTCTCTCTGGAGAGCGGTTAGACGTAACACACTTGGTGACTGAGATTGAAGACTCATTAGTGATTGGATGTGAGTGACTGATTGGGCTACGATTGCAACCATTCGTCTATTTTCTGTGTCAGCCACGTCCACGGAGGTCAACAACATTTGCCAATAATAATACAAATAGACAAGAATGCATCCCAGCGTTGTGAAGATGATGATGACGGATATTATGAATAATTCTTCACAACTTTCCTTCACAGCTTTCTTAATAGCTTTTGAACATCCCTAAAATGTATAAAATACAATTTTATTTGTTCTACTTTTTTTTAAAACTCAAATGTTGAAAGGTCAGAAATTGGAAAAGCCTTACCCCTGGTACTGGAGTTAACTTAGTCACCGGGTCCGCTTCAATCTTATCATTAAAGAAACATTCTTTCTTGAGTGCATCGATGAATGCACCTGTGTTTGGAGTTTCATAAATCCGTCCAAAATCATAAGGTCCGAACCAGCTGCAACAGTTCTGTGTTCAACCAATTCGTCAAAATTATTAGATTCTTGAACTCAACTGAATTCATCGGAATTATTAATTTTTTTTAAGTTTATTCATTCAGATTAAGACAGGAGAGCGTTTGGGGAAAGTAGTATAGTCCAATGTTTCATTTAGCATGCGGTTTTCTAAACCGTCAAGGTTGACATCTTTTGAATTCCGAATCGGATCAATTCAATTTAAAAAATCCTGATGTTGACAAGCAAATGTTCTGATTCCACCACTAACTAATTTTGACCCATTTGTAAAGGCCTACGTCGGATTTACTTTCAAAAGCAAAATCAGGTTGTCCAGAAAACCAGTGGACACAAATTTTATTCGCTGATCAGTCTCATTTGTGATCAGGGGACTTGATTTAACCTTTTTAAAGGACTTTTAAGATTAAGTAGTTTTCATGTTGAACATAGAAGCATTTCTTGGAACACCTTCCACGCTCTTTCTAATTAAATCAACTACAAACGTCTGGTTTGTGTAATGTCTGAATGTCTCAGTAGATTGTGATTTGAAAGCAATTGTTATAGTCGTAACTGTATTTGAATAGACGAAATTCAGAATGGCCATCCGAGCTTACCCTGGACTGGGCAAGTCCGACCCAAGTAGGAAGTCCTTTCTCTGTATTCTTCACTGCATCCTTCGTTTTATTTAAGTACTCGTTCCGAACAAAATCTCGATCCCGATATGGTTCCAACAATAGGAGTGTAGTAAAACACAAGGCGATTGTGATTATACATCCGACCATGTACTAATATTGGCAAAAAAAAATCACGATATTATATATTAAATCCAAAATGTTAAAACATTTAAATAATTTTATAAAGATCCCAAATGGAGATGTATTTGTCGCAGACATAAGTTAAATTAAAGCAGTGGTCACACACCGAATGTGGTTGACCACAAGGGAACTTTACAGCCCAACTGTCTTGTCTACCCCCGGGTTATAAAAACTTAATAAATTATCCCAGCAAGTCGGATCAATTGAATCTATTAATATTGCTCCTCGGAAATTGAAAATATATTATAATTTTGTAAAAGAAAATGTGAGATAAGGTCATAGACGTGATGTCTGATCTGATTATCTATCGACGACGTTCATGGTAATGAGAATCTATCACTTACGAGTAATGGAATTGCAGGTTTTTTGTGCTGCAACCAGATCAAAAAATGCGACATAGGTAGGCAAACGGCGACTGACGTCACTGCAAAATGGGTCGACACTGCGGCTCCGAAAAGTAAAGACTTGGTTGGATAAATGTGCGATAGTCTTACTAGGAAATAAATGCTCCGACACCAGAGAATAAATCCTAATAACTGTCAACAGCATCAACCATTAAAATTATAATTCACCATTATAATCAAGATATACATTTTGTAATGAATTAAATGCGCCATCCAAATAGCCACATAGGATTTTGAAAGAAAATTTAATTAGCATTGACCAAAATATTGAAATATCTTTTATTTTAGGGTTTAAAATGTTTCTCTCTGGATCGTCACGATCGAACTATACCTCTCTACAAAATGTATATCTTACTAATAATCGTATCATAACTTACTATTATGAAATAGAAAGTCCCAAAAAGAACTGGTGCCTTTGTCCAATTACAAAGTGAGTCCAAAATTCTGTTACGATATTCCGTCTTCTTACAACAAGGCATGATTCAATTTTGAGTATTCTCCATGTGAGTCAGAAGCTCATGACAAAATGGGCTATCGTAAAATAAGTTCCTACTTGGTAGCCTAATTTCCATATTCACATGGGTAAGCCAATGTATATGTATTCAGTTAAAATGATATCCCATTTGGACGTGTTGGTTTCTCATGAAACCACACATATTTCCACGATCATGTTTTGATGTTTGATTTGTCAAGATTCGCAAACAAACTTTCCCCAGAGAAAAATTGGTTGTCGAGGAATATTGTGATTTGTTATAATCTTATAATCCGGAGAAAAGTGGGGAAAAAAGGAAGAGAGAAAGAAGACCAGATTGAATTTGACTGGATTGAAGATACATAGAGAGAGAAATAGAAAAGCGGACTGAGCTAGACCATTCTGGTTATTTTTTAGATTGTGCTTTCTGTTATGTCAAATAATACTAGTTCATACTTTCGTAGCCATTCGTGTTGATTGGACAATAGAAATAAAAATTCTAAGTTAATCTTACCAACTCGGCATTTAGTCATATGACATGAATCGGAGTTTAAAATCTGGAATATTCTCTGTGATGAAAATTCTAGAATAATCTCTCGGACCAAGTTTTGTAAATGATAAAATCTCAGTGATTTTTGATATTAATATGAACCGGATGTCAATTAAGTCTGACCACCAATTGATATTAGGGTAGCAAAGTACCAGTCGAAATACTACACTGGTTATCAGGGTATTCTGAAACCCATGTTGATAGACGGATGGACGGACAAATATAAAATATTGTAATATCGATCACACTACGTTACTATCCGCATAATAATTTAATAATAATGCGCATTAGTCGGTTTAAAGGCCATAGGTCAGAGGTTGAAGGCCATAGGTCTTAAAAATGATCGAACTTCAAGCTGAAGGGCATTCACCCAATTGGGGAAACAATACCCTCAGTGTCCTTCGGAGTCCACTCTCATCAAAATAAGCGAAATATTTTTTACAAATTTAAAATTTACACATAATGATTTCTATTCCACTACCTGTAGTCTAATGTACATTTTCATAGCAAGGTGTTCGGAGTTCAGAAATAATCTCCAGTTTCCAGTGTTCGTCAGGTAGGAAATAAATTACCATTCCTTGACTTACCTTGTACATATGGTATATTATCCTCGTGTCAACGTAATCCTTATTCAAACTGTAAATCTGGCAAATGGATGACTTGCCTTTACTAACCTTGTATGGTAAATTAAATCAAACACTCGTCACGAATTTATCGCATTTGACGAAAATTGATTGATTTGATTGAAAATTTCCCATTAGAAAACAACACACCGTAAAATTTATCTGTAAGGATAATAAATTTCATAAAAGTTGCCCATCGAAGGAGTTTCCGGAAGAATGACTAGATGACATTTTCAAAAAAACAATCAAATATTTATTTTGTTTTATACTAGTACTTTCACTGGTAATGAGTATGAGAAAATGTAGTTCTGCTATGATTCCTGTGCTAATATGTTCTATTTGTGCTTACCGTATTTGTTCTATTAGAACTCCGGAGTTTTATTAAAGATTCTATCTCCAGGTCAGACGCTTTCTCCACTTTCTCCATAATCTGGGATCACGGAGAAAGTAGAGAAAATACCGAGCAAATATGATAAGCCAATGAATTTCCAAAATTGACTGTTGATGATTTTTGATTATTTACTTTTTATTTTTACTGGTTTAGTGTAGTAGAATTGGAAGAATCCCATTGGTCACACCCAACATTTTGTTATCGTTAGAAAAATCCAATGCTTCACAGAAGTGGATCAAATGAGCGGGCGATATTTAGGTAAACCATTCTTACAAAGCAAGGCATTACAGTTCGTTCAGATTACACAAATTGTATCTAAGTCATAAATTAAATTTTTAAATTAGCGGAAATTATCAACTGTAAACACGAGACAAGCAGTCCTGGTCCTCTCCGAAATAAGGTCGAACGAATCCACAGAGAAGATGTTTCTTACAAACCTTGGCACATGGTTTATTATTTTCGCCATCCTTAATTTTGTGGTAGTGCCTGTAGAAAATGTTAGGATCTTTTAAAGTTGTCATTTATTGAAACTACAAAATGTCGTTTTGAAAAATTGAAGAATTAAATATTTTTTACAAATTGAAGATACGGAATATTTTGATAAAATAAAGAACTAGCTGCCTTCTAGAATGGACTTACTGATAAAATAATTGAAATATGTTGTCATCCTTTGCCATAGTTTTGATTAAATTTCCTAAATTTGCCGGTGTTAAATCAGGAATCTGGTACGACTGTGTTGCACGGTAATAATGGAACCATGTCGGCGTAACATTAATATTTTGATTTGCCTTTTCCAGGTCAAATATATAAGTGTCGTGGTCCATAATCTGATAATCGGTGGGGTCAGCAGAATACACTCGGTAAGCGAAGTTATGTACATCGTACGGCGTTAAACTCGGGCAAATCCAAAGAGCATTTATCGGTTTGTTCTCTTTGTACAGCACTTTGATCTCATCAAAATGGGTGTGGCCAAAAAAGCTGCCTTTCACCACATGATGAAACCTATAAAATTAGGAAGTAGAAAATCCTCCAGAAAGTTTAAGTGGTTGATGTTACAAAAAAGATGAAATTTGTTTGACCTGAGGATGATATTATAGAAATTTCTGGACCAGACTCTTGAACATTCGTCATGAGTGGGAGGAACATGTCCAACAATATGTACGGTTTGTTGCTGAGCTTCAGATTTGAGAAGTTCATTAACTAACCACTCTAATTGGTGCCCAGGATCTCGGACTTCATACATTTGCCAACTAGAAGTGAATTAAATGTTACTTGATCTGGACCTGAAAACCTTCGTTCAAATCCAGCCAGTCAACTCGTAAGACACGACCTTTCTTGTGTCTACTGAAATTGTATTATTGTCATGTCCGCCGTGACACGAGACATGTGCCAAGCGAGCGCTTTCAAAAAAATATCAGTCTCAGTTCGCAGGTGTCATTGCCTTTCTCAAAGGCATTGAGGGAAATAAATGCAATTAACTGCATGAGAGAGGAGCGAACGTGGAGAAAGAGAAAGAAAAAGATAAAGAGAGAAAAGGGAACAAAATAAATATTTAAGGAAAAAGTGAGAGACAAGAGAGAGTACCTATATACAGGGTGTTTACGAAAAACCGCCCCATTGTTTGTTTAATGTTTGACCTGGATACTAAAATAGATGTTACGGTCAAGGCAGAATAATTGATTACTATAAACAGTAAAAAATTACTGTTAGACAAAATTATTTTTGTGATAATTTGAAGCGTAATAAAATATTGTTACAAAAACCGTTCATAAAACAATTTAAGTTCTGTTCGTTGAAGTTGTGGTAAAATAAATATTCGAATCAATTAATTATTCTGTCTTGAACGTAACATATCTATTAGTTTTTAGTATCCAGACCAAATATTAAACAAACAATGGGGCGCTTTTTCGTAAACACCCTGTAAATATGTAGCGCGCCATTATTATACTATCCAGCAAGACGGCTAAACAAATCATTCAAATTGACCCAATCAGGAGACCCCATAGTGCGGAATAAACAAAAAAGTTAAAAAAAATCAAAAAATCAAAAAATGCAATGTCTATAGGATTTCAACATTACCTACAGATCACGTTGGCCTTGACTACCCTTGTTTTGATATCTTGCGCTATCAGGGTGGGTCCAGTAGCCGGTTTTCCTACACCATCGTAGTGCCCACTGGCATGGGATTTTACATAGCGAGCGCCTCCCCGACGGCATGGGAATTTTGCAAACAAACGGTCCCCAACAATGCTCACTGCTTTGGCATGGCGAAATCGGCTACTGGACCCACCCTGATAGCGCAAGCTATAAAAACAAGGGTAGTCAAGGCCACCCTGCTACAGATCAATGGCTGTCGTAAACATGGCGGCTATCCACCCGACAACGTTAAATTCCAAAATGTCTTACGTGAAAATAACCCTGGGGCAAAACCTGGTTTTGCCCCAATGTAATCAAATGGGATTACATGCTCCCTGGGTTGAAAAAAGTTGTTACTTTTGTTTATTCCTCACTATGGGGTCTCCTTACTACGAAATTTGATTTGATTTGATTTGATTTGTTTAGCCACCTTGCTATGAAGTACGCTTCCTATCATGCTTAGAAGTAGTACTTCCGTCGAAACCTTGTCGCGGCAACCAACAATCGAGTCATACAAACAAGGATATAATAGGAAAACCTATTAAAAAGCTCTCGAAGCAAGACAGTTTTCCGCAACTTCGATTTAAAATCCGCTGCTTGTTAATACGAATTACATAGCAAAGTACCCCCAGTATTTCGATTTTGCTTGCTAGCGAACTTGACCAGAGCGATCGTCCATGCAGAGGAGAATCGCTCAAGTTATTGTGCATACGGATGGACAGACTGTCACAGGTCATTTCAAGGGCTTGCGTTCGCTCCTAATAAATATCAGAGCGACGATATAATTCGGTTGGACGCCGTTTGAAGAAGGTTTGAAGGTGGTCGCTTGGACGAGTACTCAAACTTTTTTTACGCCTTAAACTCATGGAAGAAACTCTGGTTAAGGAGAAGAGAGCAGGGTTATCAACAAACATTCAGGGTGCCGAGGGAATCGCGAAAATTTGCGACAAACAATC